>WBNM01000996.1:0-12527 GCA_013399055.1 Ramphastos sulfuratus | reverse complement strand
GGGCTGCGCACACACACTGCAGGATCTGGACTGGGTGGATTGATGGGCTAAAGTCAGCTGTATGAGGGTTAGCAAAGTCTTGTATGTTGGTCACAACAACCCCAGTCAATGCTGGAAAGCTGTGCAGCAGAAAAGGACCAGGGAGTGCTGGCTAAGAGCCAGCTAAACATGATCTAGCAGTGTGCTAGGTGGCCAAGAAGGCCAACAGCATCCTGGCCTGTATCAGGAATACCGTGGCCAGTACTCACTTGATAATGTCACTGTACTCTGCACTGGTGAGGACATGATTTATTTGCCATGGCAGTGCTGGTTTGATGGTTAGAGGTCTTTGCCAACCAAAACAGTTCTATGGGACCTGAAGGTTATTAAGTACTTTTAAATACAGAAAGATAGGATGGAGAAAGTATTTGGACATAGGCTATCACTGCTTCTCCAGGAAAGTATTAGGGAGAGATGGGAATAGCAGCATCAGAGTTAAATAATAAAAAGCCTTAAGAGTGTCAGCTCTAAGCAGAGTCATTGCCCATCTTAATAAGAACTGGAGTGCTACTGATAAGATGCACTGCCAGCTTCTGAAACAGAACTTTCTGTGACAAAACCTCTATAAGATGCCATTGGTGTTCCGACAGACACTGAGAAAATGAATAAATATATCACTGTGATGGTTTTGGAGTTACAGAAACATACGAATTGAAGGTAATACAGAAACACAACACCCCTCCCAGAAATTAGGGTCCCCAGGAGGGGCTCCCAACCACCCTTCTACCTTCTTTCCACCCCTCTACCCTATCCCAGGGCCTGCCTTACGTGCAAGGTGAGTTTGGAGGATTGGCAAGGGGGGTTAGAAGCAGAATGATTAGTTGAGTTACACAGCAGAAGCTCAGAAGACACACCGACTCGCAGAGAGAGACTCTCTCTGTTATCTGTGTTTGTGTCCTTGTTTTTATACATCTCAGCAAGCCTATGAGTGAAGTAGACATCAACATTGTTTTCTTTTCACAGCCTATAATATTTTTCATTAAAATATTCCAATTACTCTCAAACCAGCAAAATCACTTAGAAATACACAGCCTGAAAGTGTGTAGCTGTCAATGTTNTGTGCTGGTTTAAGGCTAATTGGAATATTTTAATAAATTATGTTACAGGCTGTGAAAGGAAAACAATGGTGATGTCTACTTCACTCATAGGCTTGCTGACACAGATAAAACTAAGAACATAAACATAAGATAAGCCAGTTGGGCTTGTCACTCTCTCTGGGACACAGTGTCTGGGGCTGTCCTGCAACTTCTGGCTTCTTCTCTTCAACAAATTAATTTCACTAATCACTTTTCTTCTAACTCCTCCTCTGGCCGATCCTCAAAACCTTGGGGTAAGGTATAGGGGTGGGGAGAAGGTGGAAGGGTGGTTGGGAGCCCCTCCTGGGGTCTCTGATTTCTGGGTGTTGTGTTTCTGTATTACCTTTACCTTGTATATTTCTGTAAATATTGCTGTATATAGTGTATATATCTGCCTGTATATTGTGCTTAGCTGTAAATAGAGCTTCATCTAAACTTTCAGCTGACTGAGTTTTAGCCTGGGTCATTTCACAAAGTGTGGGCGGGCAGGTAACTCCTGAACCCACATCAGTAAAGGCAAAGTGTTACCTGCTTTCATTGACTTGAGGTGTGGCCTATGTGAGTGCACACCTTACTGTAAAAGCATGTCACCTGCCATGGCAGGAGTGACATGGAATGTATAGGAGCTCTATATCCATCTTGAATAGCAAGTGAAGGCCAGGCAAGACACCGTGCAGAGCCAAAACCGGCCTATTTTCAAACATTAAATCTTGCCCTTCACTACACTGTGAAAAACCACTAAGCTCGATAGCAGCCTGTTCAGACTGCCCTGATAAAAAGAAACCCACCCGACAAAAATCTACATCAGGTTTATGTACATGGCAAGGCAAGGCTCAGCACATTAGATGCGTGGACAAAGTGGGATATACAGACAGACTCTATTGAGAGAACGATAATCTCATCTGATTTAAAGACTTATCACGTGCATGGTCTAAAGTCAATGTTCTGCTTGAATTTACAGGGCTAGAATATGAGTTCAGAAGACAGTGTGTGGCAAAATGGTATTTTTATAAAGGGAGTATCTTTTTTTTTTTTTCCCAGAAGGCAGCTGGAAAGAAGCACAATGGAAAAATTATTAGGAGAATTTTTCTCCTCCAGAGGCCCCTTCCAACCCCTACCCTCCTGTGATTATGTGAAAATTACATAATCTTCATAAATAAGATTATTTCAGCCTGTGGCTACCCTACTAGTTCCAGGGTGAGTCTGCTTGAGGTACCCCATGCAGTGCTCTGCTGATTAACACAAAGCTCCTCTCTGACATCTTCTATCTCCTATTGTTATGCCTTATTGTTGCTGAAAGATTTGCAGTTCCTGAAAGAGTCAGAACAATGTCTCATCATCTTAAATATGGGGCTGGAAATGTGTCCAGACCACAGCTGGAATCAATGAAAGATGTGTTTAGTGAAATTGTTAGGAAAGGGACACTTGGCACAGTTACCACTGTATCTACAGATACAAACACAGGAGGTTTCACTTACATTTAAGGAAAAATCCTCTTTGCTTTTGAGAGTGATGGAGCACTGGAACAGACTGCATAGAGAGGTTGTGGAGTCTCCTTCTTTGGAGACATTCAAAACCCTTCTGCATGTGTTCCTGTACAACCTGATCTAGGTGAATCTGCATTAACAGGGAGGTTGGACTAGATCTCCAGAGGCTCCTTCCAACCCTTCTCATTCTGTGATTATGTAATAGCTGTGGTAGTATATAAAAAGCCTCTAGGGAGCAGTTTATAAAATAACTACCCAAAATAGTTATTTTGAGCCAATAGATAGTCTATCCAAAATGACCTTGTATGTGACAAGCAAAGCTATCACACTGGGAAAAGAAGAAATGCTTTAAAATGCTTTAAGAGACTGCTGCTTTCTAGAGACACCAGAACACCCACTCAGAAAAGTGAGACAGCCCTTTAAGTATGTAACTTGCAGAAGGAAGAAGAGTCTCTAGTGAAATATGTCTCTGCTCCCTGTCTTCCTATGATGCAGCATAGCCAGATTTGTCCCATTTGGCACCTTGCTTTTGCTCAGTGCTTGCTGAGGTTGTGGGCAGAGTAGTGTCCTCCAAGGAAACAGGCTTTTAGAAGATGGTTGCAAATGAAGCAGCATGCCCTTAACACATGACATGATTTATGAGCAATTTTGGTCTAACATCCACAGTCAGTAGGAGATTTCCCCAGGTCAAATGACAAAGGCTAAACCTCCAGCTGTCCTCCAAGGCCTATAAAGGCTGTATCATCTTTTTATGTAGAAGTCTTCAAAGAGTAAGGGATTTGGAAGCAGGGGACAATTTAAACAGTATATGACATTTTCTTAATTCCATTCTCATAGACCTAAGACTGCAATAACAGCTCCTGTGTTTCCTTGGCATAGGGCAGCTTTGCCCAGGCTCAGTTTCTGCCAGTCTCTTTTGAGTTTACTCACACAATATATTCTCCTGTAACTTATTTTTTTCTCCACAGTCCTTTGTTCTGGCATTGTTACATTTTGTTTCTAAGCTCCCATTGTGTTTCAGGTCTGACCACAATTTTTTGGTTGCCAGCAGACAATAATAAAAGAAAAAGAAAAACAAACCAAAACAAAAGATCCTTTCCTAACAACACTGCATAACATCAACAGGAGAGGAGCTAAAAAAAAAAAAAAAAAAAAAAAAAAAAGGTCTCTTTTTCCATAGGTAGGCTTTCTTGTCATGCCTGTATGCCATTCCCTACCAAGCTTTTAACTATTGCAGGACAAGCCAGATCAAAACTATATTCAAATTGAGCAATGCTATCTATTGAATTATTGTTTTCTCATAAAATCTTTCTTTACTCTGTGCCTGTTTGCTAGGAACTCCTTTGCCCCTCAAAAGACAAGGAAAAAGCACAACAGAAAGACTGTGATAGAAATGAAGCTTTTGATGCCCTGTGGAAGAGGTAAGCCTTGAGCTTCTGGAGATTCATTTACGCAAACTAACATGATACTGCAGTGGGGGGGACCTTCCAGGTGCTACAAATATGGATCTACAAAAGCCAGCTAAGGATTCTGCACATGTGGAAAAGGAATGCAAACCACACTGCTGTGATATAAATGGCTTACCAGGAGCAGTTTCAGATGGATCGTTTTCAGCCCACCAGTCAACAGTGCTTCTGGAACACACTGAATGTGTGATGTTTTTTGTAGCCCTGATCCTTTCCCAAATGATTTTATTTAAAAAAAAAAAAGTATATATGTAAAAAAAAAAAATAATTAAAAAAAAAAAATATATTTCAATTAATTTTTCCTAGAGAGAAATGTTCTTTAATGCTGTTCCTTAACCTATCTAGTGTAGTCCAGGATCTGAGCATACAGCACGTTGCATAGGAGCTGATTACTGCCAGTGTCCTCTAAAATCAGTGGGTCCCAAACCGCAGTACTAAGGTTTACAGCAACAGAGTTGCTAGCATAAAAGACACAAGCAAATGTGTGAGTGCCACCTGTTTTTCAAGAAGGCTTTCTTTCCATCTATTCACTAGCCTTCTCACTCTTTGTCTTTCCTTTTAATGCCAAAGTCGCAGGCAGCTTTTTGCACTGTTTTTGTTTTGACGGACCAAATAGAACAACTGATGGTGACTGTAAGGGGTTAGGTAACCTATCTTTTTCACTACATTGCCAAATATAAAGTAGCATCTGTCTACACGAATGACTGAACCCCATCCCATTCCTGAAATAACTTCCTGAGACATAACAGAGTATCTAATTGCTTGCATTGGATTTTATAACACTGCACTTATGATATTGCAGATGTGTCATTATTAGCTATTATAAGAGCAATTACGCCACCACAGAAGTGTAGTAATTCTCTTTTCTCAGAATAAACCATGGAAGAGTTCATTGCATTTACAAATCTGAACTGGAGAGGAGGAGATGTATGATTACACCAACATTTAGAATAAATGACTGGAGATTTTCAGTGAAGCCAGACTGCAGAATTCCTTTGTCTACTTTTAGCTCTGTAGTCCTAAGAGGCTGCTTAAGGTATAAGAATGCCTCACAGTTTTCAACATTTATCCTATTGTATTTTACTGTGAAAACAGAGTGACCATCCTATACAAATGTGACAATATGTGCTCTAATGAGAGACAGTATTAGATTGCTGAGAAAATAGTTTACAGTGCAAGATGCTTGGTGGGAACAAGGTATTGCATCCTTGTCTAGCTGAAATCAGTGGTAGAAGCCTCATTAATTTCATCTGGGCTGGGATTTCTCACAGTCTCTCTCATCAGCTCTGCATAGCTCAGAACCAAGATGCTACTCCTCAGCTTCACCATCACAAAGAAAATTCACAAATACCTATTGGGTATTCCACATACTAAATAATACTACTTATTTATTCTGCATTCAGAACAGTCATGATTCACAACTTTAATAGCTGTCACTGCTTGCTTTTGTTTATTGGTTGTTTTCTTAGTTTAAGTGACTGTATTGCCTTCGCTGATAAATGGATCCCTGCCTCTACTTGTGTATGCCTATGGGTCCCTTCTCCCCTTTCCATAAATTCTTCTGACTTCAGCATCCCTGGACTAGACTATGATGGATAAACTCTGCAGTCACTTCTGCTAAGGACTAATGCACATCCCAACCTTTTTCTGAGAGGTTTCTGAACACAGCATAAATTTGTTTGGACTCTTTTCAATAATCAATATTCATTCTGGTCTAAATTGGCAGTGTTAATTCAGTCATCATGACAGCTTTGATATTTATTAATATAAGATGTGGCACAATCAAGCTTAAGAAGAATAAACTATATTTCCAGAGAAGTCCATTACTGTTACTCAAGTCTCAGAGTGCAAAAAATCTGGTGATCGATCCAACAGATAAGGTCTCAAAGAACTCTGCTTCTTCCCCTGCCACCTACTGCCCATTCTCCAGGTGCAGTATCACTTTTGGCTTTCCTTGCTGCAGAGAGCCACTTGGTGCCGAGCAGTACTAAGCTGAAGCACTCTTGATAGATTCTTAAATTTAAAAAAAAAGAAAAAAGAAAAAAGCTTCTGCACTTTTGTTAAGTCAGTGCCACATCACAGACAACTCTAATATCTAATGCCAGTTCAACTGGGACAAGGTTTTCTAATGGATCTTCCTTTCATTGGCACTAGACTTCAGTTGTGTTCAAGTGGTGTGGTTGACACACCTGAGGGATAGGCTGAGAAACCCGAGATTGTGCGGCTGAGAGCAAAGAAGGCTCTGGCAAGTTGTTATTGTGGTCTTTCAATACTTGAAGATGGGGACAAACTTTTTAGCAAGGCATGCTGTGGTAGGACAAATGCTAATGGTTTTAAATGAAAAGTGGGGAGATTTAGACTAAATAGAGGACATTTTTTTACAATTAAAGTGATGAAACACTGGCACAGGTGGCCCAGAGAGATGGTAGAAACCCCATCTTTGGAAACATTCAAGTTTGGGTTGGATGGGGCTCTGAGCTACCTGATCTAGATGAAGATGTCCCTGCTCATGCCAGGAGGGCTGGACTAGATAATCTTTAGTGGTCCTTTCCAGCTCAAAACCGTCTATAATTCTACACTAACCCTTGCTTGGATAAACCTGTAAGGCAGATTCTGTCTCAAGACTGGGACAGGAACATCCCTGAATGGGTTGAAATTATAATCTTGATATTTTTGCTGCTTTAAGAAACTGTGTGGTTTTCTCCTTCACTTGGAAGCAGAATCAGCCAACCAGGGGGCAGCGGGGGACTGAATTGTTTCTGAAGTTTTCTCATGATGTCTAAGAGTAAATTTCATCCTGACCTGAATCAGGATGAAATACTGTGAGATACTGAGAGACTGCGAATTAGACTCACAAAGTGATCAGAATTTATCTTCCCTATTTTATTTTCTTAAATACTTAGTAAAGCATCACCCTTAATACAAACTCTCTCACAGAATATGTTTCTATCCACTCATGCTACTACCTGCCTCTACCTACCTGTTTCTTCCTATACTGTCTAGTGCTTGTAATTGGGTTGGACTTGATGATCTTTGAGGTCTCTTCCAACCTTGCTGATACTGTGATAATTGGTAAGAACAGGATTTAAGTGCTGGGATTCATTTTCTTCCATTACAACTTTTATTGAGAATCTACATGTCTGTATTTGCAGTTACAATCTGACAGATTTTAAATTAACAGTATCAGAAAGAACATTAATTTGCCTTTGGATTAGATGTTACTAGGAAGGATGGTAACATATTATCAGACACTCATTTTTGGCACTCAGTTTTATGAACTGAGCAATTACAAAAATATTTAAATAATGAATGTAATTGCTTACTACAATCATTATTGAGCATATAAATATTTATATTCCTAATCAATGTTTCCTCAAAGGTATAGCTGTAAACACAAAGAAAACAATATGCATATTGTACATGCAAGATCACGTATCTAGTTCCTTAGCTGGTATAAATCATCACTGTATAACTGCTCTCAGAGTGACACCATTCTGCATGAGCTAAGGATCTGGCTTTTTCAGCCTGGTTATTTCCATGTCTTACCTTTGGACTGACCAGTGTCAGATATCAGGGACAACAGCGGGTTTTGGACAGCAGGAATCCAGCGCTGTCTGGCAATCAGGCACCTCTGTGGGTGGCATGCTGGCCTCCTGCAAGTCAAATCAATTTTCCCCCTTACTTCAGTAGGCCTGGATTCTCCATAAAGATAGTACTCAGCACTTAATCCTTGTATTAATTTCAAAAGGGTAGCCATGGATTATTATTTCTTTGGTTTTGTACCGTGACCACACTGACGGAACTCAAAGTATAAAAAGGGATGAAACTATAAAAGGAGGCAATTTTATATGCTTGATTTCATAAACAAGCCATGAAATTCACAAAGAGAGCTCTAAAGGAGTATTTTTAATGTCTACTACCTTCCAGTCTCTCCAAATCAATTTTCTTCCAGCATCTCAAAATCTGATTGCATATTGTTCCCTTATTAAAAAAAAAAAAAAAAGTGACATTGGAATTTTAAAAGTAAAAAACAGTGCTGAGATGGTGCCTAATTGCTCTTTAGCTCTGAAATGCTCTGAATTGTCTTATTAATTCGCTGCTATACACTGTATTACCATATGTAAATAATTGCATTAACCCCTGTGCTCCCCAACCTTGTATCTTATCACAGGGAAGAGCAGACTGACAGAAAAGTCACAGCAGGGTATAACAGCACTGGGTGAGGAATAGCAGTATGATTCCTAATTAAGAGTCAGGAGTCTTAGATGACACATTATTACTGGAGCTGAACAAGGATAAAAGATGAATGTCTAATATAATAGTGTGCTAGCCAACAATGAGGTACACCAGCAATGCCCTCTTAACTTACCCTTTTCATTCCAAGGATTTCCATTCATTTAAATGGGTCTGGAAGACATGGAATGCATGCAGGTAGCTGTGTACACTTTGTGATGGTTTGGGAGTTCCCCGCCCCCCCTCACACTTTGTAAAAATCACCCAGACTAGACTCAGCCAGCTGGAAGTTAAGGAATGAATTTATATTTACAGCTTAGCACACTACACAAGCAGATATGTACACTATATACAGGAATATTTACAGAAATATACAAGTTAAAGGTAATACAGAAACACAACACCCCTCCCAGAAATCAGAGTCCCCAGGAGGGGCTCCCAACCCCCCTTCCACCTTCTCCCCATCCCTATATCTTACCCCAAGGTTTGACTTACACACACGGTAAGTTTGGAGGATTGGCCAGGGAGGGTTAGAAGAAAAGGGGTTAGTTAGGTTACTCAGCAGAGAGGAGAAGGCAAGAAGCTCCCAGAGAGAAATTGAGAGATGACTGACTTATCTATGTTTGTCTTCTTATTCTTAAACATCCTAGCAAGAATATAAGTAGACATCACCATTGTTTTTCTTTTCACAGCCTATAATTTTCCCCATTAAAATATTCCAATTAGCCTCAAACCAGCACACACTTGAAAGATGACTGACAAGTATTTTGAGGTTACCAAGTCATAACAGCATTTGAAGAGAAGTGCTACAACTGACAATAACCCCCATAGTCTGCTTTCTGTCTCAGGACCAGAATTTGGCTGGCTGTCACTTATTAGGTGGGTTATCATGTCTGAGACCAAATTTGGTTTTCTGTGTGTTTACATAAGCGGTTGTCATTTTCTCTCCTAAGGATTTACACATTCCTACGTGTGTGCCTGTAGGTGCTTGCTGAATTAACCTGTGGGAATTCAGCATACAGGTTATAAGTAGTTTTCAAGGGGAAACATCACCTGTCCATCTATGTATTCATAAATTCCTTCAACAGATCACAGAATTGTCTGGGTTGGAAGGAACCTCCAAAGGTCATCTAGTTCAGGGGTATTTTCAACTACACCAGGTTGCCCCGAGCCCTGTCAAGCCTCACCTTGAATGCTTCCAGGGATAGGGCCCCAATCACCTCCCTGGGCAACCTGTTCCAGTGCCCCACTACTCTCATGGTAATTAACTTGTTCCTAAACATCCAATCTACATCTGCTCTTCTCTAGTTTGAAGCCACTGTGCCTCATTCTATCACCACAGACCTTTGTAAACAGCCTCTCTCCATCCTTCTTGTACCCTTGAGGTACTGGAAGGTTGCTGGTAGGTCTCCTTGGAGCCTCCTCTTCTCCAGGCTGAACAAACTCAGTTCCCTCAGCCTGTCATTGCAGCAGAGGTGCTCCAACTCCCTGATTACTTCCATGGCACTCCTCTGGACCAGCTCCATCAGGTCCATATCCTTCCAGTGTTGAGAGCTCTGGACCTGGACACAATAGTCTAAGTGAGGTCTCACTAGGGTCAGAGTAAAGTGGCAGAATCACCTCTCTGGATCTGCTGGCCACACATCTTTTGGTGCAGGCCAGGATGTGATTTGTCTCCTGGGCTGCAAGCGCACACTGTTTCAAGTACCTTGTATATCTCACACTTTCAGCACTTCAATCAACTACTACTTCCTGCTCCCAAGTAGAGCATGGAGGAAGATGGCTGTTAGCTCATCTATCAACTTAAAATTCAGTAGGAAATAAATGTGTGCAGAACAGAACTGTGAAGTGAACTTTTGCAGATACTACGTAATGAAATGTATTTTCCAAGTGTGCCTTTCTGAAATAATAATCTGATCATATTGTGCTAACACGTCCTTAATAATTTCTTTTCTTCAGGTCATTTCAGAATTCAAATTGTGGTGTAACATTTTCAGGTAAGAATTACCACTTTTAGTTCAATGAACTGACTGATACAACTTAGGTACATTTAAAACAATAAATAAATAAGATATTGGAATTATGTCCTTGTTTTGAATCAACTCTTACATACATGCATGCCTTTCTAGATATCCATATGCCTGATCAGAAGGGTAGGACAGTGTTACTAGAGAGGGATTTTTACATCTGCTGGAATGTGTAAAAAATTATATTTGGACCCAGAAAAGTTGAAGAAAGAAGAATGTTCAAAATGGGACCTCTTACTCCAACTACCCACATGTAGGATTTTCCATTGTGCCTCCTACCAAGGAGGGCTTTCTGATAGAGAAAGTGGTGCTGTTTGAAAGACCCTTTCAATTCATAGTTGCAAACTGGCATGAGAGGAAGAAAGCTTCTAGATTGATTTCTCTTTAGTCACTTTGCACATTCCTTGAGTGGCAACAAGGAAAGAGTGTGATTCTGCACTGCTCACACAGGACATAATCCTCAGATCTTCGATTCCATATTTTTCCATTACCTTTCATATCCACCATCTTGCATTTTCTCCAAATCCAGATCATAGAATGGTAAGGTTGGAAGGAGACCTCAAGGATCATCTAGTTCCAACCCCCTGCCATAGGCAGGGACACCTCCCACTAGTACAGGTTACTCAAGGCCTCGTTCAACCTGGCCTTGAACACGTCCAGGGAGGGAGCAGCCACAACCTCCCTGGGCAACCTGTTCCAGTGCCTCACCACCCTCACTGGAAAGAACTTCCTCCTAACATCCAGTCTAAATCTCCCCTCTGCCAGTTTAAACCCATGGCCCCTAGTCCTGTCATTGCAAGACCTTGTAAATAGTCCCTCCCCAGCCTTCCTGTAGGCACCTTTCAGATACTGGAAGGCAATTGATTGTATGTCATTCTTTATTGATGTTTCTATCCCTTCTGCAGACCAAGACAACCTATGATACTAGAGACTTTCCTCTTTCATAAGCAGCACATGTCCTTTGTGCTGCTCTATTATAGAGCCGATACATTTGAATCAAGGACCACGTAGTGAATAGATTTGTTAAATACAACAAAATAACAAAGAGGTCTGAAAAACTCACCCTGAGCAGCAGCCCTTCTGAGGCTTTTTCTCCTTTGGAATGAATGATGGAGGGGAAACATATAAAGTATTTGATAATAAGAGTATTATCTTCTACACAGACACATGTTTTTCTAGTCTAGAAGGTAAAAAATTGGCTTACCACACCTGTGGAATTTCACCAGCTCCAATACAGACCTTAGTCTCACTTAGCATTTTTTAATATATTCAAATTATACTGATTTTTTTTTCAACAAGAAAGAATCCTGTTTACAACAAGATCTGGCACACGTTGACAAGGATCCTGAGCCATTCTTTATTTTGCAGCACAATCTCTCCCAGAATACAGCATTCAGAGTTGGGATGTAGCTTGTGACAAAGCCTATCTCCTACTACTGAAATAATTTTGTCATCAATTGTTTGGTTGGAATAAAAGGAGGACTGAATCCATTATCTGAATAGACTTCCAAAATTGAAGGTGCTAGGGAAGAGCACAAGTAGGGCTTTTTTTCAGCAAATTCAAAGTAAAAATGATCATTGATTTAAATGCCAAATCCAAACATGAGATAGAAAAGATAAGTCTCGTGTTTAATATCCCATACTTATTGGTTCTGCTGTAGAATTTTGTCATAATCTTTTCTAAATCACTTAAGGAACATTTACATTTAATATAATACCTGCTGCTGGAAGTTTAGTTTCAGGCTTTATCTAACTTAACAAAAGAGAGAAAGACATGAGCTAAAATTCCCCTAGTCAAAGGAAGGCATTAAACCAGCACCTCCTTTTCTAATGCCATGTTTACAATGAACAAACACACACACAAAAGTCTTTCCTCAGATCTTCAACAGGACCCTATGTTCTTGATTCTGACTATGATATCTTAAATACAGGATTTTAAATTCACATTGTACCCATCTGCCCATTCTACTACTCTTTTCAAAGTTAAGTTAGACTGCTTGTTGCGGTGTGTATTTTGCCTGATTTCCATCACACTATCTATAGGGGGCTTGGATTGCCCACACAAAGCTAAGAAATCCCCATCCTGACAGGTCAGGTACCTCAAGAGTTTGTTGGCAGATGTTGCAGGTGTTTACTGGCTGAGACCTCACAGCCCTTCTCTGTTAATGTGTTGAAATATGCTGCAACGAGGGACGGGGA
>WBNM01000992.1:293555-327344 GCA_013399055.1 Ramphastos sulfuratus | reverse complement strand
AGATACTGGAAGGCTACTAAAAAGTCTCTTTGAAGCCTTTTTGATATGAAAGAACTTAGCCTGATAATATTTACATCAGAGAGACAATGTCATGTCTAGCTAAGGCATTCGCTAACCTGATGGTTTTGTTTCTCTTGGAATTATAAGTATGATTATTATCATACATTTTTTTGTGTTACTACTTTCTTCTGTAGTTCCTAGGTCGATTCTGTTTTTTTCTATGGGAAAATTCTATTTAATTTGCAGAAGATGTAGAATTCAAAGACATTCTGCAATCCATTTACAAAACACTGTGTGGGAAGTACAGAAAAACATTTTTTTAATAATGTTGAAAATCTATGGGGCTATTATGTGTCTCTAAACTCTTCAGCTATTTTGTACCTTTCTCTGAAATTACATTTTCATGGATGCATAAAAGTTGTACCTTAGAAGGATCCCTTCTTAATGTGCTAATTTCACAAGTTATTCATTCTTTGAGGAGATGAGAACATGCCATTCTTGTCTTCTGTTGGTTGTGTGAAGTCACAGATTTCACAGCAGAGAGAAATTTGCAAGGCTTATGGAATCCAGAGTCAGGTATGAGATCTACTGTGAAAGTACAGCTGATAGGACTAGAGATGTGGGGTTCATATTAAACATCAGAATGAAAGAGTTTCAATCACTCATGCCTTGGCAATGACTCCAGAAATTATAAATCAGAGTATTTATTACAGCTAAGATCTGAACCTACTATCTTACCTGAATCCTCTGTCTTTTCTGACATGTTTTTCAGTTTGTTTCCTTTTAACCTTCTTTAAGAATTTACATGATCTGTGCTTCTGTATTTGGTGTGAGAAAATGAGGCCCTTATCTTTCCTTTTTCTCTCTAAGTATGAAGACTGAAATTCTATGGGGATCACATTATATTTTTGTGCCTATAAAAGAGTTTGTATTTTTGTTAGGTGGATACAGAGAAAAAAAGCCAGGGATGATGAAAAAATAAACTTTTATATGGTGGAAAACAGAATCATAGAATTTTAGGGGTTGGAGAGGACCTCAAAAGATCATCTAGTCTCGTCTAGTGGAAAGTGTCCCTGCCCATAGCAGGGAGGTTGGAACTAGATGATCCTTGAGGTCCCTTTCCACCTCTGAGAATTCTCTGATTCTGTGATAGTCCAACCTTCCTGCCAGAGTGGGATCACCTATACCAGATCACACAGGAGCGCATCCAGGCAGATTTTTAATATCTCCAGAGAAGGAGACTGCACAATCTCCCTGGACAGCCTGTTCCAGAACATTAAAATGCAAGTCAGACACTATTTTCTTAATAGGAAAATAATTAAATATTAGAATATTAAGTCTATAAACAAGCTATGAAATTAACATGTTTGTGTCATGTTAACAAAATTAAGCAGATTCTAGCATTCATGGATGAATCTGTGGGAAACAAGTTGAATTTTACAGGTCTGAGTTCTTGCCGTTCTCATCAAACTAGCACTCACTGTCCAAAACAACCTTGTCTACAGAAAATGGATTTTATATGACCAAATACTCCATTTAGACAGAATGTGTTTGGTAAGGTTATGTTGGGAGATTTCAAATAATGATCTAAAGGCTGCTTTCATTTTGAGATGAAATTATTTCAGTCCAAAATATAAGTCTGCTTTGTTTCAGGGATCATTGGTCTTGATGGAATCACACTGTTTCAGTGGCATTTATTTTGTTTAGTTATTTTTGCAAGAGATCTGGTGCTCCATTTCTTCAGTTACTCAGCTCTGAGACCACTATAGTGGTCAGCAAGAGTGGAAGACTGTTCTTTCTTCTGTCTTTTTTGGTTGGTTTAAATTTTCTTTTTTTAATTCTGTAAATGACTTTCATACAAAGTAAGTAAGTAAATGCAAAGTAATTCTGTGTCCTTATTGATGGCATTTGAATGAGTTGTTATCATGCAGGAATGAGAGAGGGTCAGGGCTCAAAGGTAGTCAGGAGAAGCACACAGGCTGTGAGAGGCCATTAGTATAGGACAGTGAGCAGAACTGAAGGCAGTATACCACTGTGTAGGTAATGATATTTAGCGCATCTTGAACACAATATGGCTTTCTGGAAAGGAGCTAATAGAATAAAAAAGGCATAGATGGGAGTAGCAGAGATGTCACAGGTGCGAGATGAATAGACTATTGCACTTCATCGTGAAAAAGAGGAGTATGACTAAGGGTGAATATGTTAAGATGTGGTATGTTGAAAGCTGATACAGGGATACTAAGAAGTGGTTATTTGCTGACCTTCATCATCCATGAGGTTGGGAGTAACAAATGAGACTATCGGGGTTGACATTAGTAGCTTTAAAAAAAATCCGAAGAAACAGAACTTAGCATTTAAAGTAAGTTGAAAAGTATGAACAACATGAACATGAAACAGATACATTAATGGTGAATAGAATTATTGGCTAGAATCAAGCACAGTGGTCAAATTACAGCCTCTAGCTTTGTAAGTCCCTGAACTGTGACTTTAAGATTTGATAACATCAAGGTAGAGTGTGCTGACTCTTTGCTAGTCATATGTACTAGTAATCATTTTCAGACAAAGGTTAAAGGAGCTTTTGGCCTACCTCGGGGAGGAAGAGACTTCTTATGATCCTGTAGGTCTTTAAACATTATCCTTTTAGGAACTGCCATTTGTGGCCTTGAGTAAAATCTCATTTACTGCCAGCTACAGTCCTTCAAATTGGTAATAGAACTGTGATCACAGCCTTTATTGCTCTTTCTGAGCTCCGACAATTAGCATTTGTATTTTATCTGAAATTGGACGGGTGGTTGTTGATGTGTACATGTTCCTGTACCTCAGACTGGCATATATTTAATTTAGTTCTGGACTTTGTTCAGCTGCTTTGTTTTGCTGAAATGCCCTAGAGGGTGAGCCTACAGCCACAAATCTTTCCAGGTTTGTGTTCAATTTGCAAATCCTGTATTTGTAGCAGGAAAAAAGCACTCTGTGTTCTCTGTGGGAGTGTTTGTCAGACCTTTTTTTGGCAACAGCAATAAGTGGTTTATGGTCAATTTCATATAACACTGCCCTCCCATAAATAAAGATGTGAAACCTTTTACACTTGTAGACTAAGGCCAAAGAAGCTTTTTCTTTTTGCACTCATCAACACACCTTTCAAACACTGAAAGAAAATGAATATACTGGTCTCCACTTCTGGCTATGCTGCTGAAAGGCTATACTCGACACTATCTGCTTTCTGTGAACATTTCTATAGACAGTTTACCTCTCTGTTTGTTGTACTTTCAGGCTGTTTGGGGAAACTCTTAGTTTGAGAAACTGAGCAAGCTCTTAACTCAGGAGTGTCTTTTACATTGAACCTGAGGATTAACACACCCTTAGTACTAGTTTAGTTGGCTAAGTGAGATGCTAAGTTACCAAACTAAGTGTATGCTCAAAGGAATCTCTTTACTGCTTCCCTATAACTGCTCTTGTTACTAAGTGTATGCCCAGCACTGCTTTCCAGATACTCTCCTGAGTTATCTTTTCTCCCTTATCTATTGCTTCCATTACAGGTACTTCATTTGTTTATTCTTTGTTTGTTTTCTCTGCCTCTTATATTACTTTCTTCCTGTATTTTCCTCTCCATTGTTTTCCATTTTATTGCTCCTCCCCCTTGTTTGAGTTGCCTAAAGTATTTGTGTTCTTTTGCTCCTCCAAATTAAAATCTCATCAGGGTAATACCCATTTATGTCAACAAATAGTGATTGTTTTCTAAGAAAACAAGTACAAGTATGAGGAAGTGAAGTCTCCCAAGCAGCTGGGAGTGCTTTCTGGGTTTCTGTGTGGGGTGAGTTTTGCTTTGGGTTTTTGTTGTTTGTTTTTTTTTTTTTGGTTGGTCGTTTGGTTTTTAGTCTGTCCATTTTTTCAAAATTATGTAGTAGGTCTTTGTAGCCTTATCAAGTGCTCAACAGTAGTTTGTTAACCATTTCTCATAGACATTCCCGGCTCAGTAGCAATTAAAAAATGTCCTGTACATTTGGATGCAAGTATGAGTTCTTGTCTTCTACAGTGACACATGTGTGAGCCTTAATTGCTCTGTCAGAGAGTAAGGCATTTGATCAATCTAACCAGTTTCTCTTGAGGAGAGCAGTGTGGGCATCATGGAATAGAGCTGAATAATTTAGTAGGTATCGGAGTTCTTATTTCTCTTTAAAACATCTTTAGACATATTTATCATTTTTTTTTCAGCCCTCCATTCTTGTGTTGCATTTATACATCATATGAAACAATAGACAGGAGTTATTTTAAGCCTACATTGGTCACTTTCTGCCTCAGTGCATTTTTTTCTCCATTTTTTTGTCCAATGTGTTTCTCCTTAAGTTTTCATTTCCTCTGCTTGATCATTCATTCAGCTGAACATCCAAACATAAGCTGGTTACTATGACATTGAAAGCAGCTTTGTGTCCACCACAACTTGTTTTCTAAAGTAATTTCTTGAAAATTCCAGTTTTGATGTCTGTTCCTTGGGTTTCTTCTGAACTGTGTTTTATTGCTTGTGTTACTAGATGACTGGAAAGGATCTGGAGAGGTCATCAAGTTCATCCTGTTACTCTAAGCTAAAATCAGTTATGTCTCTGTCAGTCCTGATGGATGCTTGTCTGGTTTGCCTTAAAATGTTTCCTAATGGTGAAGACACTCTCATTTCTGCAGGCAGCCTCTTCTACTTCGCCATTCTTACTTCTACAGAGTCTCGTCAGCTAATATGAAACTCCCATGGATCACTTCAAGTATGTTGGTTTTTTTGCTTCTAATGATCACGACTACCAGGAATGTGTTGTAAAGAAGGTGAAAAGAACAATAGTTTTAAGAAGTATCTTAACAGCACTATTTAACCACTCATTCAAACTGGCTTTTTTTTTCAACATTAGACTAAAACCAACATTGGTTTCTTTAACCTGCCTTAAGTTCTTATTCTAACACCTCTGAGTCCTTACTTATCTCCTGAGCTTTCCAGTTAGTTACACTTTTTATTGAAATGTATTTGTAGACACTGTTCTTTGAAGCCAGTCCATGTTCTCTGTCTTGCAGGCTGTATGTCTATTAATGTCTCCTCTTACACAAGGTCTTTATAGAGCGTTGTAATAACATGACATTGTTGATGGCTATGCAGTTTGTGATTTTTACAATTGTGTTGTAATAATCTTGCTGTAATTCTCTTACAATTGATTTTTCACTTGCTCATGTTGAATTGTAATCTCTCTTTACCCTCAAAATAGCACATCTAATTTGCTGGGATCCTTTTGAATTCTGCACTCTTCACCACAGACAGTGTCCCTCCCACTCTGGTGCCATGAATAGTGTTTAATAAGCATATGCTATATTCAGTCATAAAGCTATTGTTGGAAGTATAGACTGATACTATAGCTGAAGAGTCTTGTAACGATGCTCTCAATTTTATCATCAAGTTGCTGATAACTACTTCAAGAATAATTTTCTAACCAACTTTGCAGCTTTGGTGTATTTCTCTACACCTTTTAGTACTTCCTAAAGTGACCCAACAGAAATGACATTTAAGGTAAATCCTTACTAAAGCCAAGATGTATAACAAATCATTTTATCAATCCACAAAATTTGTTTCTTTATTAGAGGAGGAAAATAAATTGGTTTGATATAATTTGCCTTTGCTATATCCACAGCATCACATTAATGTATTTATTTTTTTTTAAAGGAATGTGTTTGCGTATCTGAGTGAAATTTGGAATCAAATGTGACTCATCATTTTTTTCCCCCCCTTTTTTTTTTTAGGGCTATTTACTCTATTTCCACTCATCTAGTCTTCCTGTATCTCATGCATCCTCCTAGGGATGAACAATATATTCCACAGGTCATCATTTAATTATATGACAAAGATAAAAAAAATGCCTGTCTCCTAGGACAACCTGTTCCAGTACTACTCTCATAGTAGAATGGGTTTTTTGCTGTTGTCCAATCTGAACCTTTCAAGTTGCAATTTATGGCTTATGTCCTTTGTTATGTTATCTGCCAGCACTGAGTTATTATTTGTTTATTTAGAGTGCTTTGTGTGCTAAGACAGTTTTTATGGATAAAGTTTCTCTGCCTGCCTGTGTCTCAGGCTTGTAAGTAGAACTTCTTTTCTTTGGTTTTCACTGGAGAAAACACATTTTAAGTGACCACCACCAATAACCTCCTTGAATATGAAAAGGCATAGGTATAGATATATGTATACATATACACACACACACACTCATTTGGTTTTGTCAGTAATGCCTGTGGCAAGAAGGACAAAAACCATGTTTATTATTATGTAATGTGGTTTTGTAAGCTATTATGTTATGGAAGACGAGCCTGGGTTTATGGAGAATTTATTCTTAATTTCAGAAGACTGGTTAGTTTTTCTGTCACAGATTTTCCCTGTCTGTCTTTTTGCCAGGAGACTGAGCCAAAGACAACTGAAATATTGTTAAGTGGATTTGTTACTAATTTATTTTTTCATAAATGCTTCACAACTTCTGAGAAACTGAATTTATGTTCCTGAGCTATGTTTCCAAGTTCACCAGGCAGAAACACCTGGTTGTGATGTTACCCAATTATGTGAGAAGAAAACAGGAAACCAGAAAAATTCCATCCTTCCTTGATCATGACTATAGTAGTGCTGCCTGATCTGATCCTGGTAAAGCATTACAGCCCCTATTCAGGGAAGTGCTTAAAGTAATGTATAACTTTAATGATTTGGTTAATTACAGTGATGCCCAACACAAAAGGTGAAATCGAATTCATGTCCCAGAGAGGTTTGTCTTATTTATACACTACGATTTGTTGTACTCAAAGAGAACTAAATTATCAATGCTAGAGAAGTCAGTGCTTTGCCTGCATTCTAGCTTCCCTACATTATCAAATGACAAGCAAATTAGATTTTTTTTTTTAACCCAGCTTATAAATTTGAATTTTTCAGATATGCAAAGTGTATTGCCAAAAGTGTAGTATTTTTTGAAAACCTGAGGAATTGACCTGGCTTTGAATTGAAGGGAATATTTTTCACAGTTTTATTGCAATATGAGCAAGTCTTATTTCATGCAACACTAACTTGGAGATGCTTTTCTAAGGAGAACTGATTACAATATTTGTTTTCCTTTAGATAATCATTGTCAATAGTAAGTCATGCATAAAGTTTACTGACCTGTTAATTTTCTTTTATTTTTAAGAACTGTAGATGCATGTAGCACATGATTTATAAAATTTCATGCTGAAAACCCCAAATATGTGGTATGAAAAATCTGAAAAATACCCAGGAATGCTTCAAGTCTTATGAACTGACTTGATACAGAAATCAGAATTAATGTTTATAGGGATTAAACAGTCTGTATCTTCTTTCTAGGCTATTTTAGCATTCCTTACAGAAGCTTCAAACTTGAGAAGACTTGTGGGCACAGAGATCATGCAGTAGGTGTAGAGAAGCCTGTAGCCCATATATGATGGAATTTGTGTACCTCCTTTACCTCATGGGTCTGAGCTGATTCTGTTCACACTATGCAACAGCAGGAGACAGAGACAACATAGGTATCTTAAGGGTATGGTATCAAGCTTCAAAAACAGTACAAATTCAGATGATTTTGTCTTCAGATAATCTACTTTTTCTAACCAACTTCTGATTTCACTGGAAGTAAAAGCAACAGTATTCAAGTCCTTAGTGAAAAGGTAGTCTGTCTTCCTCTCCAAATTTTCAGATCCAGCCATTATGGAGAAAGTATTGGATGTATTATAAAAACAACTTATCTGTCAGTCTTAAACCTCATGTGGCTGAAATGTACTTTTTCCTGATTGTGGTGGTGGTTAAAAACAATTAATTTTATATGCACGTTGCACCAGAAGTACATTTTGTTGTTGTTGGATTTTGTTCTTTAATGTCCTGGTAGTATAATTTAATGTGCAGGAGATGGAACTGCCAAAACTGGGATAGCTCTGCAAAAACTGGGACTAATCCAAATCCTCTCTAAAATCCCTTTTTCAGTAACATTGTCCAGAAATGACATTGTCACATCTTAGATAAATCAAAGGTTACTTAAGCACCTGTGGGAAAACAACGAAGTGAACTTAACCAAAATAAAGCTCTTCTATAATGTAACTGAAAAACAAAGGTTTTTCTTGTGCCTGCAAAATGAAAAGGTTCTACTGAATTTGCATTTAAAAAACAACAGTAAAATAATAACAGGTTTTGTATATCCCCTAGTAAGAAGTGAAAATACAGGTACAGATCCCGGGGCTTCCACATGAAAATACACTGCATTTTGGAAAAAAAAAAATCCTTTGTTGTTCTTGTGTTGTCATCCTCTGAAGGCACTTTGCTATTTCTGTTTCAATAGGAGCAGTAGTTTTAATAGGTCTCTATCAAACTTACTTTTTATGTCAAGGACTGAGAGGAAGGGAGAAGGACTACAGATACAGGTACAGGTCTGCATATTTCCGTAACAGGTAAGATCCAGAAGTCTCTTATCTTTTCACTAAATTTTCAGTTAGACATGTGCTATTCTCTAAAACTGGTATGGTATTTAGCTAAACTAAAGTGGGCTCAACAGCCTATGCTGCGTTTCACAGAATCACAGAAACATTCAGGTTGGAAAAGACCCTCAGGATCACCAAGTCCAACCTATAACCCTACTCTACACGATGCACCCTAAACCATATCCCCAAACACCACATCCAATGACTTTTAAACACATCCAGGGTTGGGGACTGCACCCAGGTGGTCCAGCACCCCCTCCCTGTGCAGCCCCTTCCAATGCCTGACCACTCTTGCTGGGAAAATTTTTTTCTTAATGTCCAGTCTAAACCTACCCAGTGGCATCTTGAGGCCATTCCCTCTTGTTCTATCACTAATGATCTGTGAGAAGAGACCAGCACCAACTTCTCCACAGTGTCCTTTCAGGTAGCAATGAGGTCTCTCCTCAGCCTCTTCTTTTTCAAACTAACCATCCCCAGCTCCTTCAGTCACTCCTCATAGAATTTATTCTCCAGGCCCTTCCCCAGCTTCGTTGCCCTCCGCTGCACTCGCTCCAGCACCTCCACAGCCCTCTTGTATTGAGGTGCTCAAAACTGAACAAAATACTTGAGGTGTGGCCTCACCAGAGCAGAGTACAAGGGAACAATCACCTCCCTACTCCTATTGGGCGCGACATTTCTAATCCAAGCCAGGATGCCATTTCTTTGCCACCTGGCCACACTGCTTGCTCATATTCAGTTGTTTGTCAATTAGAAGTCCCAGGTCGCTTTCTGCCAGCAGAAAGCCAGCAGAAAGCATTGTTGGAGGTTGTTGTGACCCAAGTGTAGGACTTGGCATTTGGCCTTGTTCAAGCTCATCCCATTAACACTGGCTCATTCATCTAAGCTATCAAGTCCCTCTGTGGATCCTCCCTACCCTTGTGCAGATCAACACTGCCACCTAACTTGGTGTCATCTGTGAATTAACTGATGACACACTATGTATCTTCATCAAGATCATAAATAAAGATGATTTGGCAGTGTGAAGGGCCTGCAAATAGAACAAAATAGAACAAAATAGAGATAAGTGGTTTCTTCTTAACACACATTGCCTGCATAAGAAGAGTGTGTTAGTATTATATAGTTTTTTAATATGCACATACCATGTGTGCATTTCAAAGCTTTTTTCCCTAATCCTGAGGAAGAGCTAGTTTTTGTGGGTTTGTTTTTTTTTTTCCATAGAGTTGGCATGTAGCCACATATCTACTGTTTAAAATGTTCTTTGGGGAAAGATGACAAGCAAAATTCAACATTATGGTGAAAACCAATTTAAAGTCTTGGAAATACTGCAATGATAATGGTGATAAATGTACACTTCTATCATCAATTTATATTAATAGATATGGACTTCGAATAATATCTACAAACCTCTTATTAAACTAATAATTTCTGGCTTGAATGCTAGTGATCTTGTATATTGGGTTTGCATGGCAAGGATTTGGTACAAGACTACAGGCTGGCTTCTGTGGGAAGCTGTTGGAAGCTTCTCCTGTGTCAAATAGAGCCAGTGCCCAGCCAGCTCCAAGACAAACCTGCCACTGGTCAATGGTGGTGGCATCATTGTGATAACATATTTAAGAAGGGGAGAAATCCTGCTGTACAATGAGCAGCTGGAGAGAGGAGTGAAAATATGCAGGAAAAACAACTTCAGATACCAAGGTGAGTGAAAATGAGTGGGAGACAGGTCCTGTAGGCACTGGAGCAGGCTCCTGGCAGGACCTGTGAACCCATAAAAGGGACTCCACACTGAAGTAGAAGAAAAGTGTTGAGGTCCTCTCAATGAGGAGGAAGAAGCAGTAGAGACAACATGATTAACTGATCATAACCCCTATTCTCCATCATTCTGCATGGCGAGCAGAGAGAGGGTAGAGAAATAGAGTAAAGTCAGTCCCAGGAAGAAGGGAGGTGTTGAGGGGAAGGTGTTTTAAGATACAATTTTTACTTCTAATTATCCTACTCTGAATTTACTGGTAATAAAATAATTTTCCTTAAAATGAGTCAGTTTCGCCTATTACAATAATTGCTGATTGATCTCCCTGTCCTTATCCTGACTGAGGAGCCTTTCATTGTGTTTTCTCATGTCCAGCTGAGGAGGCAGTAGCACTTTGCTGGGCACTTCCAGACAGAGTCAACCCACCACAACTAGTTGTAATTACTTTGGCACAAACAGCAGCCTTGTTCACCAAGTCCAAGTAAGTAGAAGGTGTATTTTTTATTTATTTTCATATATTTTAATGTGCTTAGTTTAAAGTTGTGTGGCACTTCTCATGAGCTTTACCACGAGATAGAGGAATCCTTTCTACCATTTTTTGCAGTCCTTCGAATGCCTGACACAAAGACTGGTATCCAGAGCTAATAACAAACGTGTTCAAGAATCAAAGAGTTCCATATATAACATTTAGGACTGTTTTTCTGCCTGTTCTGTGTTTCACAGCCATTAGGCCCTTTTTACTGGATGTCATTAATCTAATATACGATAACCTTACTCTGGATCTCCAGTTTCCAAACAGCTGGGAATGCCAGTCTCACATTTTCCTCTGTCTTTGGTAGTTTTTACCACTGGAAGACCTAAAAGAGCCTATGAAAGGGATGTGAGCAGGAAAGAGGAAAGTGATGCGAGGATGTTGCTTACGATTTTCTTACTTTGCTTGCAAGACTTGAAGCTCTTTGGCTAAAAAAAAGTTTAAAGTTTTTTTGAGGTTTCCTTTAAAATACTAAATGGTTTTTCAGATTTTGAAAGACTAATACAAGCTTAGTAATTTCTGTAGTTCATCAGTTGTGGGTAAAGTATAACTTTCAGTCAAACATTCCAACTTGTTCCAAGGACTAAACGGACAAAATACTCTCAAATACTTAAATAAAGCACAGTAAAAAATATTCGGGAAGCAATCCAACTTTTAGATTTGTAGTTATCTATTCCTCTCTCATGGAGATGAGAGGCAGAAAGCCAGCAGGTCAATTCCCTGTTTGCATTGACCACAGTGGGAAATTAGATTTTATAATCACACTCCTAGGGGTAGGCAATGTAATAGCAACACTGCTGTCACAGGTAGTGTAGGAATTAAGAACCTGAATAGCGGGAGTTGAATTTCTCTGCTTTGGAAAGGTAGGTACAAGCATTAAGCAGGTGATCATCAGGTCATCAGAATCCAGTGGCAAAATCTGTACACTCTCCACTACTTAATTAATAGACCAAAATAGGCAGTTTTATGAAGCAGTTCTAAAATCTCTGGGAAATGCTGTCTCCTCCATACTTAGTATTGTGTAGCCACTGACCCAGCAATGTTTGCAAGCATTCAAGGAAGGTCCTCCAAAATGCTGGAACAAATGCAAGGTTATAGGAGATCATAAGATGATCAACAGTATAAAGTGTCTTAAGCTTCACAAGCAAATTCACCACTTTAGGTTAACTGATTAACAGTAATATAATTATGAGTTTGATAAGAGGTGTTGTAATACGCTATTAAAATTTGAAATAGTCTGGATCTATTATGAGCTAATCTGTTTATTCATAGGGAAATTTATGTAAAATTAATATTGTATCATGCTTTAAAAATATCATCAAATAATAGTAGTTTTAATGAACAAAGATAAAGGGAGGAAAACCAGGAGAAAATAAAATAATTAAGCCACTGAGTTTTGAAATTCATCGCTTTTTAGCATTCTGTGAATGAATAAATAAGCGGTAGAGGAGGGGCTGGTGAGTGAAGTAAAGCTGAAGGGTACCCTAGGCTGCAGTGAAATGGTAGAGTTTAAGATTCGCAAGGCATCAAGGAGGGTAGCAAACTTACTCTCTAGACTTCAGAAGAGCAGATATAAACCTCTTCATGGACCTCCTTGTTAGGGTGCCATGGGAAATAACCCTGGAAGGAAGGGGGGCCCAGGAAAGCTGGTCAGTGTTCAAGGATGCATAGCTTCACCAAGGGCAGATCTTGCCTGACAAATTTGGTGGCTTTTTATGATGAAGTCACAGCGACAGTGGACAAGGGAAGGGCAACTGATGTCATCTACCTGGACCTGAGTAAGGCATTTGACTCTGTCCCACCTGACATCCTGGTCACCATACTGGAACATCATGGACTTGATGGGTGGAGCACTCACTGGATAAGGAACTGGCTGAGCCNTATTGGAGCGAGTTCAGAGGAGGGCCACAAAGATGATCAGAGGGTTGCAGCAGCTCTGCTATGAGGACAGGCTGAGAGAGCTGGGGCTCTGCAGCCTGGAGAAGAGAAGGCTTCGAGGAGACCTTATAGTAGCCTTCCAGTATCTGAAGGGGACCTACAGGAAGGCTGTGGAGGGGTTATTTACAAGGTCTTGAATGACAGGATGAGGGGTGATGGGTTTAAACTGGCAGAGGGGAGATTTAGACTGGATGTTAGGAGGAAGTTCTTTACAGTGAGGGTGGTGAGATGCTGGGACAGATTGCCCAAGGAGGTTGTGGATGCTTCCTCCCTTCCTCCCTGGAGGTGTTCAAGGCCAGATTGGATGAGGCCTTGAGTGACCTGTTCTAGTGGGAGGTGTCCCTGCCTATGGCAGATGATGGAACTAGATGATCTTTGAGGTCCCTTCTAACCTTACCATTCTATGATTCTATGATTACTGCACTGCTGTGTGAGCTAAAGTCACAACAAAGGCTGAGGCTGAATCAAGAAATTCTGCTAACTCTTCCTGAGCCCTCAGACAGACAACTTCCAGAAAAGACAGGTTAGCTTATTCCTGGACTTCATCCTCGATGAGAATTAATTGGTAGGTGATCTTTGCATAGAAAAAGGAACTCAGCTAAGAGAGCATCCTGTGCCGCTAGAGACCAACCTGTACCATGAAAGTTATCAAATACATAATAGGGTGCAGCCGCTCTTCTACATAGGTATCATATTGCAGACAAATTAACTTCAGAGGCAGAAGAACTTAGCATAGAGTTTGTCCCTTTGATTTCTGGAGACATCTTTGGATATTCTGGAACTGAGTGATCAGGAAGAAAAACCCATGGTAGATAAAAACATAGAAATACAACTGGCCAAGTAGACTCTAATGCTGGCTAGCTTTTCTTTCTTTCCTCACCTAAGAAAAGTACAAAAAGGAAAGCAGCAGAGCATTCCCATGCAATTCCCATGCTAAGGAGTAAAAAAAATTGTTCAGTACTCCACCAGAATTTTCTGTTGCTAAGCCTTGCATATGGAGTGCTATATATTGCCGGAAGAGCTCAGAGACAGAAAGATGCTACCATCCCAACACAAGGTTTGTGAATGCTGTTTGGTGTAACAGGCTTTATTCTGGTACTCCAAGCAATTATGGTTGATACTATATAGGCTGTAAGTGCAGTTATTAGCTACACTCAGCTACACTTCGTTGTTAGCACACCAAGAGCTGATTTCCTCAAACGATCTTTTTTGCATAGAGACATTCCTTTTCCTGTTGTGCTATGTTCTTTCTGCTCTGAATGGGAGATTCAGATCCTTTCCTAATAAAGTGGTGTAGCTACCCTGAAGTTAATGGAACTATGCTGAGCCACTTCAGTTGTGTATTTGGCCAGTAGTAAATTTGTTATTTCACAGCTCAGTAGAAGATAAAGATAAGCTGGAGAAGAACATTCAAGAAATGAATGTTTGAAAATAATAGTTTTAATAATTTGATTTTATAATTTTCTCTGTGATACCAATCATCACACTGTTTTAAAAAGCTAAAGGTCTCTCTCAAGTAAATCTTTGTAACCTTATCTTTGCTTGATCAAATATGTCTTAAGTCCCTCTGTGAGCAAAAGTTGCACACTTTGAAACTCTGCTTAGTGCAAATCAGCTTGCTTGTTTCCAGCTTCATAATCTTTTCCACAGCAACAGCCTATCTCTTGTCACAGATAGAAAATGATGATAAGCAGCAGGAGCAAATGAGTCCTTCAGGAAGGACAGAGAAAAAAATCCTCTTTAGATTAGATCAAACAAAAAGAGCCAAATTTACTAATCATATAATTTAAAACCATTCTAATAGTTGCAAAGTTTATTTGGTCTCAAACTCCCTTTAGGTACTCTCTGTGCATGATGCAGCACACCTTGCTTGTCTACCAGGTCCCCATCGGGACAGCAGTTGACAGAGTCCTGGAATCTGTCCAAAAAGAGCATGAAAGCCTAGCAAAATCTTCTTGATGAATGAAACCAATGAAACAAAAGATAAACATCTTTAATAGGGAAGTTAGGTGGAATTGAATGTCTGTGCACCATGCTGAAGATTTTTACTTGCTAGTGCCTATGTATAGCAAGGTTTTGTCTCCTCTGTCAGACCTGTCTGCCACCTACTGCTTATTTAGAGGGTGTTTTCACAGTTAATAGTAGCATAAATAACAACCAAAGGATATTTCTTGCTGCAGGGATTATGCATTTCTGGAAAAATATTTCAAGGACTTAACGAATTTGATTTACTTTTGGTTAGGGCTTATATTTTTAAAAAGACTCAATACAAAAATATTGGGAACTGGAGTCTTCGGCACTCCCTGAAGCAATGAGTGTTAATGACTATGCTGGGCTCCCTCCAGCCAGGGACACCTCAGTGATTTTTAGAATTAGTATGTTGCCACTGTTAAAACTTGAGAGTTTATTTGCCTTGGGGATGTGCAGAATGTAGCATACTCCCAGAGACCTACCACGGAGGGAGAGATATATATGTTTTTAGCAGGAGCTGTGCTGGTTTTAGGTCTTCAAAGAATTTGCATCCTTCACTATGGCATTAGCCACAGCAGCCCATGATAGATACTAAATAAGCGTGCAGCTTCCAAAGGAAACAGGGAAAACACAGAACTTTAATGCAACCTTCTCCCCTTGCACTTCCTGATTATTTCTCCCTGGCAAGGAGCAACCTATGTTTTTATAAGGAGGTGATCTCATTCAGTGAAACTTCATAAAGGTTACAGTTGAGTGGACCCTTATGATGGAAAAGCATGGTTATTTTTCTTTTCCTCTCACATAGCTTTTCGTATTGCCTTTCTGACATCTGTATTAGCCTCAGGAAGAATTGAAGCCTTTTTTTTTTTTATTGGCAACCAAAAGCAGCTGTGTTGGTGACAGCCTCAGTATACTTTTGCCCTCGGAAATCATTATTATTTCTCTTGGGCAGATGAATATACTTATGTGTTTATGCACACAGTGGTTATTTATGCTATCATGCAAAAGCCTTATTCTGCAAATACATAGCTACAAATGGAGTAGGTTCGCAGGTGATCCAGATCTAGTATGGGAGAAATGGAAGAAATCATAGAATGGTTTAGGTTAGAAGGGACCTCAAAGATCATCTAGTTCCAAGCCCCCACCATAGGCAGGGGCGCCTCCCACTAGAACAGGTTGCTCAAGGCCTCATCCAACCTGGCCTTGAACACCTCCAGGGAGGAGCATCCACAACCTCCCTGGGCAACCCACTCCAGTGTTTCACCACCCTCACTGTAGAGAACTTCTTCCTAACATGTGGTTTAAATCTTCCCACTGCCAGTTTAAACCCACTATCCCTCATCCTGTCATTACAAGACCTTGTAAATAGTCCCTCCTCAGCCCTCCTGTAGGCCCTCTTCAGATACCGGAAGGCTACTGTAAGGTCTCCTTGAAGCCTTCTCTTCTCCAGGCTGAAGAGCCTGTCCTTCTCTCAGCCTGTCCTCATAGGAAAGGTGAGGAGTATTGTCTTTAAGTATTAGTATGAAGGTTTTTTAGTCATCTGGTAGAAGCTGAGTGTCTGTGTCTTTTAAAGCAGATACCTAAACTGACTTCAGTCTGGCATCTCTGCTGGAGCAAGTATGCCATGCTGAACTGCCTGCCATTTTGACATACTTCATTGTTCACATTTTTGATAAGAGCTTTACTTTATGCAGGTTGGAGCGAGACATTATTCATTTAGAAACTGCTGATTTAAGCAGATCTAGTGGAATATGGCACTAGATGGAAAAATAAATGCAGTAAGAAGTGATTCCTTTGGAGAATGAGGTGCTTAGATTGTCAATGTACTGTAGAAAGAATATGAAATTATGTGTTTTAGTGACAGTGACATTGAATAAGGAAGGCTTGAGTAGCAAGGAGTCAAAAATCAGACATGACTTGTTGCTGGATGAATTTTGGAAGAATGAGTCATGCAAACATAATAATCTTGCCCTGGCTTGCATTTTATACTACAATACACCTTAGGATTTCCTTTCCAAATGTCTGCATGGTAAAAAAAAATACCCCGTTGTCCACAGAGTCATGCCCAGCTTCTGTGAACCTTATTTGCCTTAGGCCTGTGAGACATTAGCTTCACTGCTCACCTGTGAACTGAACTGTCTTGCTTTTCCTTTTGGATTAAAATGTTCAAGGCTAGTTAAAACAGTTTCAGGTAATAAGGTCATGGCTTTTGCCTGCTGGGCAGGGTTATCAGTAGGGTGTGGCAGCCTGCCGTGAGCATTGCGGTTGGGAGGCAGATGGAGGAGCTCTTCAGCAGGCACAGATGAAGAAGACTGGAGAATCTGTTTGTGGCCTCCATAGAAGTGAAAGAAAGGCAGTTTCTGAGCTCATGTAGCTCATGAACCTGAAAGAGGAAGTGCTCTTTAGTGTACATTAAATGCTTTCAATTGGTATTTAAATGTAATTGAAGACAACAGTTCTTTCCCTTAAATCAGTCCAGAAGTGGCCTGGATCCTAAACGTTTCTAGCAATGAGGTAGCTTTAATAATATTTTCTAAGACTTTGAAAAAGATGTAGCAAATTTCACATTTCACTATTTTCAACAGAGCAAGAGGAATTATTTATCAGTGCTAGAAAAATTGGTTAATATGCAATGCGTTATTTTTTGTCTATCCAAATGAAAAGAATAACTTAGTATCAGGTAAAGAAATGGCTTCTTCTAGCCCCCCCCCCCCCCGCAAACTTATTGCTAAGCATTTGGAAACTTTAAATGCACGTTTAGTGAAAATGTGAGCATTTAAGAATATCCAGAAATACAAATAGATGATATGCTTAAACAGATATCTGCTTTTCACTAAGCTGCATACCTCAATTATTTTTAAATTCTAAACAGTATAAAGTTCTATTTAAGGCAGAGCAACTGTTGAAATGAATATATTTGCTTTAAATAGGCACTCGGTAAATGTTAATGAAAACAGTGGAACTTAAAATGCTGCTGACACAGGCAAGAGTTAATGTATTTTTTGGATAAATTTTGTTTCAAGAATGCATGGTTTGATTCCTTTCTATTTGTTCTAACATTCAAACCAAGTGAAACTCCAGGGAATTATTAGAGAGACAAATTAAAACAACAGATGGACTTGCAGTTATGTGCATAAGGACATTTTTTTTCAGAAAGCCTCCTGACAATTTCAGATATTCCAAGTTATTCTATTTAATTTCAAATGAAGAATATTTCTTTTCTGCAGAGCTGTCACTCTCAGCAAGCCCATAAGAAGATGATTTTTAAAAATCATGAAATATATTTTTCCACTTGTCTTTTTGGAAGCACACTGACAAACAGCTTATAAAGTAGGTAGAAAAATGTATTCCATTTTTCAATGAATGCAAAACATGAGCATTCAGATCTCTCAAACTGACTGTAATGCTTATACAGAAACAATTTCTTTGCAGTCAAGTACATTGACATGGTCTTTGAAGACAAAATACCTGCTTTTTCCAATGGTCTGTTTACTCTTAGAACTAGAAAAAGTTTCTTGAAAAGTGGGGGTGACTCAATTAGATCAAACCTACCTGAATATCTGTAACCCAGGTAGGTGGTATACTATTAGATTTGTACCTTGGCTGCAATGTCAGAAGACTATGAAAGGATTTTCTGAATTGCAGAAAAACAGAACTGTTATTGCTATGCCCTTTGATTGTTTGGCCTTCTGCCACTTGCTTTCAGCTGTCATTATTAACCATGACAGAACAGAGTGAGCAACAAAATCTTTACTAGCTTCTTCTCTGTAACATGACTTAAAGGGATGTACATACAAGTTTTGAAGCTTTGAGACAGAACTGTTTAAATGCCACACAACTTCTATCAAATAGAGTAATTAGAACCACAAGTACCCCAGCTGTCTGTAGCAGGAGAATATGTTTGGCCACCTCAGTGGTGGGCATGGTATAAGGATTTGGACAAACAGATGAGCAGTACTAACAAGTCTCTGAAACTGGTAAGGGAGATGTCAAAGCAGGCACAGAGGTCTCATACAGAGCAGCTATATTTGAGATAGTTAGTATCTGGAAAAGCAACTGCTGCAAGAGTTACTGTCCGCACCAAATGTCCCTCTTTGTTACGAGGCTGTGTCACAGCTGCACCTGAAGCTGGCTTGTATTGGACTGTAATGGAACATGAAGCAGTACTGAGCATCTTTTTGCACCTCTGCCCACAGACAGGTGCTATTAGAACACACTGAGGATTTCCTCTAATTAACCCTTTAAACAGGCTTGAATTTCACAAAAGTATACCCATTTCTTCAGGTAGGTCTCCAGTTTATGTATGGATAAATATACATATGATAACCTTTATGTTCATGGTTAAATCCAACAAATACAGCAAACTTCTGGGCTGGAAGTTCACAACTTTGTAATTTGCTTTACAGCAATGGGAATTCAGGTAACTTGTCCCTCTATGAGTATAAATAAGTTCCCCTTTTTGAGCCTACCCAGAACCACACTGAGAACCTGGTTCTGGGAGGTGTCCCTGCCTATGGCAGGGGGTTGGAACTAGATGATCCTTGAAAGGTCCCTTCCAGCCTTACCATTCTGTGATTCTATGATTCTGGTTTCTTAAGAAATAATGCTGTTTTCTTACAAGGTTTCCATGAAGGCAACAGGTCCCAGGGCTGTGAAATCCCAGGGGCATGAACATGGGAGAAGGTAACAATTTTATTTTCATTTTTTATTTCATCTTATTTTGCAGTAATATCTTGTATTCAAATGTGGAACATGAGATTGGAAAAGGTTATTTATTAATCAAAATTGTCTCACTAAAATTTACTTGGATCTATGTTTGCTCTATAGACATCTCATTTAAAGTGCTACATTTAATTACTGAAACTATACCTCCTAGTTTCCCAAGTCTGCTTTTTCAAAAGAAACAACTTTTTGAGAAGCACAATGAAAAGTTAAATGAAACAAAATTAAAATAGAGTATGAACAAAAGATGCATTTTATTACTTATAGATGTTCCCTCAATTCGTGTTTCAGGTGTTTTCTCATGAGGTATTAGTACTGTAGCCAGAAAACATACCAATGTCCTTTACCAATTAAATCTTAAATGAGGCTTCAAAAATTAAATGACATACCCAAAAGTAGGTTCTGTTTACACCACCACCTAATATTTATAAGTCACTTTTAATCTAATAGGATAAAGCTGTTTTATTTTTATTGTAGATTTTCACAGTCTGTTGGGAGCATAGCTAATTGAACCTCCAGAACTAATGCACTGACCCATTCACTAACTGCTTTTCTAAGATTTATAGCCATCACAATGCAGCAAAAAATTTGCAGATTTACCTAAATTTATAGCACATGGAAATATTAAATGGTTCAACAGGAGCCTATTAGTGCTATCTTTACTTAAATCTTCTCAACAGTGGAATGATTGATCAATGTATATCTGTGCAGTTGACTTTTATAGTACTTTTACAGTATGAAATTAGGAAACTTTATTCTGCAAGTGATAGTATTTTACTTTCCCCTTTCTATCATAACTAACATATAAAACGTTTTTAATCTCTTTAAGTTGCAATAAATAAAGTGATATCAGCCATTTAAATGTCAATATTGCATAATGAATTTTTTTTTTTTTTTTATTATTTGGTTATACTTGTATAAGCTCATGTCAAGGCTGTAAAGAAGATCAGGGGACTGGAGCATCTCTTAAAAGGAAACATTGAGACTTGGACCTGTTTAGCCTGGAAAAGAGAAGACTGAGAGGGGATTTTACCAAAGCTTACAAATATTTCAAGAGCAAGTGTCAAGAGAGGATGGGGCCAGTCTCTTTTCAGTGGTGCCTAGAGACAGGACACGAGACAATGGGCAGAAGTTAGAACACAAGAAGTTCCATCTGAACGTAAGCAAAAACTTTATTGTGAGGGGCACAGAGCACTGGAACAGTCTGCCCAAAGAGATTATAAAGTCTCCTTCTCTGGAGATATTCAAAACTAGCTGGATGTACTTTTGTGTCACCTGCTCTAGGTGAACCTGCTTTAGCAGGGAGTTGGACTAAATGATCTGCAGAGGTCCCTTCCAGCCCCTACCATTCTGTGATTTGTTTTCCCCCTAGATTGATACCAGTATTATTGTCAGTTTTGGATTATGATTATATTGACGCAGGAAGTTTGGGCCACGTTAAGTCTCATTCAGATTTTATGTCTAAGTATGACTTTATATTATTCTTAATTTAATGAAGTTTGTACTAAGTTAAGACCAAAGCCTATAATGAATTCACATCAACATGGTTTTTAAAAATTATGCAATTGAAAGGCTCCTACAGACTTCAGTACATGTTTGCATTGGTCCCTTTGTATCAAAATGCTTTCAGAATTAGTCTTTGAATTAAATTTGTTTTGAAGTTCATTGCATGCCCATTCCAGCAATGCTGAAAAAAACCAAAGCTCACTCTCATTACAGCTTCTGTAAGTTTTACTATTAATAGGATCATGATTTGATGCCTTGAATATGAAGAAATTATTTCCTGCTTTGATTAAAAATGCTCTTCTGCTTGTGCCTTTTGGGTCAGGCAGAGAGCCTTTTAAGATATTTTTTTTTAAGTGTGCAGAATAGCAGATTATTCCTTGTCTAGCCTTTCCTGTTTTAGAGAACAGCTTGAGCTTTGTGTTCCAGAGAAGTCTTCTGTCTTACTGAGTAAACTTTTCTTGACAAATTATTGATCACCTCCAATTTTAGGTCTCCTCTGACAGAAATTACTGATCCCATCTGTAGGTCAGAGAATAAGAATCCTATCCTGCTCTTTTCCCAAAATAATCGGTGAGTTAGCAGAATGGACTATATAAAGATACTTAGCAGAATCAGCGAAGTTGGAAAATGGGATGTGTCTCAGGATAAACATACACAGAGAACTCTCTGTGAGCATGAGGAATTCTGAGACTTCCTTGTCAAGGATGGTGAAATTGCGAGTAGTGATTCTAGGTAATCTAGAAACCCTTCTTTCTCTTTGTGCTGGAGAAACCAAGGAGAGGGATGGAATTCTTTGATCACGGTATTCTTTGATCACAGGAACTGAAAAGCTGCCTGTAGCATTTCTTTTGACAGTTTGATGGAACTATCTCAACAAGAAAGGGTAGCATTTGAATAGAAGTCCATTAATGGTAAAGAAGATCTCAGACTGTAACAGCGTAGGAGGAAATTCTTGAGTCATAGAATGATAGAATGATCTGGGCTGGAAGGGAACTCCAAAGGTCATCTAGTCCAACCCCACCCTGCAGTCAGCAGGGGCATCGTCAACTAGATCAGGTTACCCAGAGCCCCTTAAAGGAAAAGTAGCAAGCAGGGCTCTCATTATCAGCCAGTCTGAGACAGGAGTTCTTGAAATAGAGGACTTCAACTGCGAGGCACCATCAAGAAACAGTGGCGAGAGGATTGGCATTGTGTCCCATTTTGGACTTCACCATGGAAGGATGGCAAAATTCAGTAGTTCTATTAACACAGTGTTACTTACCACTGGGAAAGAAGAGACAGTGCCCAGAGCTCTAAGCAAGGTTTGTTTTGCAGTGTTGGACTGTGACAGGCAGCAGGATGCAAGCTCGCAGTTTAGTTTTGTATAAGGCAAGGACAATGCGTAGCAAAGCCACTGAAGTCAGTGATCACATGGCACACAACACAGTGCACGTTCCCCAATGCTGTCTCCTCAGAGCATTTCATCTATTTTCTAAAGTGTAAAAAGAAGTACAGAATGAATTGCTGATTTACTTTTAAGGCCCTAAAGCAGAGTCAACAAAGTACAAAAACAACTGGACTCGGCAAAGGCATGGATAGGTTAAAAAGCTTGGGTTTGTAGTCCACAAAGAATGCTGCAGTTACTTGTGAAAATGATGTAGAGAAAATATTTCTAAATAGTTTGAGAACATTTGGGCTTAGTAGATACTTATTTCTATGAAAAAATAAAACTTGTCAGCAAATGCACAGCAAGAGAATAGTCTATATGCTTTGGAGCTTTTTAAACCATCTTCTGTGTATAATTTCTCTTGTAAAATATGATAGGTCTGTCTTTGTAGACTGATTGTGCCATCTAGATAATAGCTAGAGGTCTTTCCTGCTTTTTATCTCTGCAGGATCCAAACCACTCTGGAGTCTTACATATCAAGACAATATAACCTTTATGGGGCCTGAGAATGAAGTAAGTATCATTATTTTGCCACGATATACACAATATTGCTGAAAAGTATATAACAACTTAGGAAGCCATTAATGAGAAGTTTATGGTAGTCGTAGACTCAGATGTTTCTAAGCCACAGTAAGATTTCTGTTGTCAGAGTTCTCAAGCCTCTAGATGATGCTGTAATGAAAGATTCACTCACTGTACTTGAACACAGAGTAAGAGAGAAAGTGAGACTACTTCAGCCTATTTCTTTGCTAGCTTAGTTGCTTATCTGTTTTCTGAAAACTGCTGGAAAGCAGCAGAGATTTAGCTGCCAGGTCTAAACTGCAGGGGTGGAATTGGCAGTAGTAAAAGCAAAAAGATTCAGCAAATAAAAGATAATATAGATTGTCTCCTGTTGTGCCTGTTTTCAAATTACTGTGTTTAAATGAACTTCTTGTTCTGCAAGCTGTCTTTAGTCTCCTGCTTGCTGGCCTCCAATGACCTTTCTCTGATTTCCTTTCCCCTTTAGAATCTTATGGCACTGCAAACTTTTATCTGCCTTTCTAGTGCTTTAAATATGTACAAATTAAATTAGTATTTTTATTCCTTGGGGAAGTCCTGATTTCAATTTCTAGCTGTTTAGGCAATGAAACACTGTGTAACCTAATGTCTTGTCTAGTAGATTACTATGATTTTTGTGTTGAGATTATGAATATTTCTACACTATTTTCTTGTGATTATTTGTAAACTGAAGTTCTCACTCTGCCTCTTCTTCTTCAGCCTGTGTAATTATTAGTGTCAATAAAAATCTAAACCTCTTATGCTAGAGGATGGGACCAGCATTAAGGTCACATCTCTCATCTTCTCCAATGCTTCAATAAGATTGTGAAAAACTTTCCTTTCAGATTAAATGGGACAAATATTAGCAATTTTGGGGGGTTTTTTGGTCGGTTGGGGGTTTGTTTGTGTTGGGTTTTTTTCTTTGTTTGTTTTTTGTTTTTGTAAATAAACTTGTTTTAACATAAGTGTACCTCACCTAAATTTTGGTGGTGCTCCTTAGGATATTTTCCTCAACCTCTTTAGTGACAAATATTATTAAAAAAAAGAAAAAAAGCAATAGTAATGCTCAATTGAAGACAAGTGCTATAGAGTTTTAGTTTTCATTTGTGGTGCTTTTTTTCACACTGCTTATTGAGTTTCAGGATAGCCTTTGAAGCATTTCCTGAAGTCTCTGGAAGCTGTTAAAGATTTGGCAGAGACGTTTGTTTGAGATTCATATTCACCTTAAACATGCTGGGCTAAAATAAAGGATGAGGATGAGGAAGGGAGAGCTATCCTTTGTGATAGATGTATCCAACACTTCTTGAGTGCATATTCTTCAGTGACCAGGAAATGTAGGAGTGACCAGTGGAGTAGGAGCTTGTTCAGAATGAAAAGCTCTAATAAGACAAGAAGGCTACCATAATAGTATTGTGATCTTGAAACTACTGCTTTGCCTACAGGTAACACCAATCACAGAACATTAGAGGTTAAAAGGGACCTTCAGAGATCATTGAGTCCAACCCCCCTGCCAAAGCAGAATCAGGTAGGGTAGTCCACACAGAAATGCATCCAACAATGGGATAACATCATGAGGGCTGTAGTCTTGAGGAATTCTGTGATTCTGTGAATAGTAGTGATAGCATGAGCCTGGTGACCTAAATTATCCCAGGTTGATTGTTCCTTTGACTTTTCAGATTAAACAGAGATCAGAAATCTAGAGCAAGTAATTGCTGAAAACTTGCATCATGTAGCACGAAGGACCAAGGGTTCAAAAGCCTTACACGTTAGCTTCTTCGTTGCCATATGATCAGTGAGGATTGTTCCTTTCAATAAGCCTGGAATCCTAGAGTTGTAGCAGTAGCTAAGAAAATTGTAATGTTTAATGTAATTACCTCATAATGCTGCTAGACTTATGACATCCATAAGCCTGGAGATTACCTTCTCTGAGATAACTGAACACCTACAGCAAATTAAAGTTTGGATCTTCTGAGTCTGATGCCTCTACACAAATCAGTATTTATTCTCTTTTCCACTTCTTGTTAAACCATTTGTGCCAGGAATTTGAACTCAGCTGCTTTGTGCAGGTGTAGTAATGAGCTCAAATTCAAGTCTCAATCAAGAGAGCCTCTGAAATGTAGGTTCTTCAGCTTACGAAAGTGAGGTGGACTTAATTAAATTGCCCTGTTACCTAACTCAGAGCAACGATGAGAACTACATCTTGTAAAGCAACTTGGAGGGCCATAGGTGAAAGATTTTTTATGTTAAATGCCATTTTATTTTTATTAAAAATGTGTATTTCTACTAGTAAAGAATTTTTTGCAAAGCTGAAAATTAAATATGAAAACTTAGGGATGTGTTTCTTCTCATTTTTAATACAAGCAGTAAGAGTAATTTTTTAACCTACTCTCTTTTTTCATCTTTATTTTTAACTTTTTTTCCTTTAGGGACACATACATATTATTCCTTTCTCTTCCTCTGTCTTAAGTGCTAGTGAGTCTCACAGTGCTGTTTGTTCATTTCTTTTCCTGTGCCATTGTGAGGTGTGCAGGGAGGAGAAAAGAAATGCACCTCTTATGAACTGACAGTTATCTAAAGCTACTCTTAAAAAGCTAGAAGCAATGCAAATCATGCAATGTCCCAGGAAGGAATTATAAAGGAAGGAAACTCAGTCCTCTGAGTCCATTATTGGTGGTCTGTGGCATAGATGTTATTCAGAAGACAGAAAAGAAATTGATAAAATCTAGAAAGAGCATGGGTTATAGTAGTCAGCCAAACTTAATGCTAAGACTCAGTTTCCCCTTGATACTTCAGTTTACAGCAGTTATTTTGTTTGTACCCATTTTTTCATTGTCATGTGCTCTTGGAATTCTCCTAATAAGGAACCACTGCAAGTCCCTCAACTCCTTGTAAATACCCAATCAATAGATAAGACACTAAAGCTGAAAAATAAAAAAAAAAATCCACATAGAGAGATGCTTTCCAGAGTGAGAAATGCTGCTGATCAGCTTTTCAGAGGTGTTGCTTCCTGTTGGAGTTAAGAGCTTCTGAAAGCTTCTATCAGCTATTTATAGTTACTCTCCTCTGAAAGACTTCTGTGCTACAGGTACGTTAAGGAATAACAAACAGTATGGCAGTGACACAGAGGTAGGCTGCCTAGCCTTTACTTGCTATAACATAGCAAGGGTTCATAGTAATTACTTCATGCAGACACATTGTGCTTTGGGACTTGTGAAAGAGATGGTTTCAAAGATCCAAATACCTGAGGAGAAAATATATATGGTTCAATATAGCCAAACAACCCAGAACTCATTTTGTTCTACACTAATCTTGGAATTTATTTAAGAAGAAAACTGCTTCTACCCAGCCTGATGAGACGCTGACTTCAGAGGGAAAATTGCATCCCCAATCATTCCATTAATGATGGGTGATTTTCACTGACTGTCTCTAGATGAAAATTCAGTCTTTTCTCTAGGATGGTGAACTCATTTGCAAGTAACTGATTTCTGTCCATGCTCCCCCCCTCCATGTTTGTTCTCCCCAGTGGTAAGATAAGCATGTTGCAGGGCAGGTTGTGTCAGGCCACTGTATTCTGTGCATTTTGTGTCTGTGTTAAGGAAATCTCCACTCACCAAAGGTACCTTGACTCTTTCGTCTCTTGGGTAGTGTGTGTTCTGTTTTACCCAGATATATACAGCATCCTGGATGTAACCTGAATTCTTCAAACTGCTTAGCTGGTGCAGCTAACAAAACACGCAAGTATACAACAGTTACTTCACAGAATGGCAGGGGTTGGAAGGGACCTCTGGAGATTAGCTAGTCCAACCCTCCTGCTAACACAAGTACACCTAGACTAGGTTGCGCAGGAACACATTTAAGCAGAATTAGAAAGTCTCCAGAGGATCATGGAATGTTAGGGTTGGAAGGGACCTCTAGAGATCAAGTCCTACCCCCACGCCAAAGCAGAGTCACAGATTGCCGAGGGCAGGTCACACAGGAACACATCCAGATGGGTCTTGAAAGTCTCCAGAAGAGACTCCACAACCTCTCTAGGTAGCTTGTTTCAGGGCTCTGTTACCAAACTCAACTGAAACCTGTGTTCTAGTTTGTACCTACTGCCCCTTTTCTTATCACTTTACACCACAGAAAAGAGCCCAGCCCTATCTTCATGACCTCCACCCTTTAGATATTTATCTAGATTTATAAGATCCACTCCCAGTCTTCTCTGAAGAGCCTGAGGTCCCTCAGGATCTCCTAATCATCTTCGTGGCCCTCCATTGGACACTCTCCAGCAGTTCCCTGTCCCTCTGGAACTGGGAGCCCAGAACTGGACACAACAGTCCTGCTGCAACTCACCAGGGCAAAGCAGAGGGGGAAAAGAATCTCCCTTGACCTGTTGGCTGCACTTGTCTTAATACAACTCAAAATACCGTTGGTCTTCTTGGCCATGAGGACATACTGCTGGCTCACAGTGAACTTGCTGTCCACCAGCATTCCCAGGTCCTTCTCAGTAGAGCTATTTTCCAGCAAGTCAACTTCTAACCTGCACTGATACATGGGGTTATTCCTCCCCAGATAAAGGACTCTCTGCTTGCCCTTATTGAACTTCATGAGGTTTACCTCTGCCCAGCTCTTCAACCTGTCCGGGTCTCACTGAATCGTGTGTCAGCGACTCCTCCCAGTTTCGTTTCATTAGCAAACTTGCCGAGGGTATGCTCTGTTCCTCCATCCAAGTGTTTATGTTAAAGAAGAATGGACCCATTACTGACCCCTAGGAAGCACCATTACCCACAAGCCTTCAGCTAGATCCTGCATTGTTGATCACAACACTCTGAGCTCTGTCATTCAGCCAGTATTCAATACATCTCACTGTCCATGCTTCTAACCCACACTTCCTAAGCTTACCTATGGGGATGTTGTGGGAGACAGTGTCAAAAGACTTGATGAAGCTGAGATAGACAACATCCACTGTTCTCTCATCTACTTAGCTGGTAACACCATCACAGGCAGCTATCAGATTGGTCAGGCATGATTTCCCCTTTGTGAATCCATGCTGACCATTTCTGATAATCTTCTTTTTTAACATGTGCTTAAAAAGTAGCTCCAGAATGAGCTGTTCTATCACTTTCACCAGCAATGAAAGTGAGGCTGACTGGTCTGTAGTTTCCTGAGTCCTTTTTCTTGCCTTTTTTGAAGATTGGACTGACATTGGCTTTCCTCCAGTCCTCAGGCACTTTACATGTTCTCCATGATCTTTCAAAAATGATGGAGAATAGCTTAGCACTAACCTTAGCCAGCTCCTTCAGCACTTATGGCTGCACCCCATTGGGGCTCCTGGATCTGTGGATGTCCAACTTGTCTAAGTCCTCCTTGACTAAGGCACATTCTTTCTCCAGACTTTCTCATTTACCTCCAGGGACTGAGGACTGGCTTTAGCAGTAAAGACTGAAGCAAAGAAGGCATGCAGTAACTCCTCTGTATCCTCTCTCACCAGGTCACCCACCACATTCAGCACGAGGCTCACATTGTGCCTAGTGTTCCTTTTCCTGTAAATGTATTTGAAGAAGCGCTTCATGTTATTTTTCATATCCTTTGCCAGATTTAATTCCAGGAGGACCTTAGATTTCCTTGTAACATACTCTGGCAGTGCTCCTCTTTTCCTTCCAAGGAGCCAGCCCCTTTTTCCACGTACTGTGGACTTCCTTCTCTGAGGTTTTAAGAAGCTCCTTACTCATCTGTGCAGATCTCCTGCCACCTCTGCTTGATTTCATACTCATGAGGATGCACTGACCTGAGCTTGAAGGAAGTGGTGCTTGAACATTAACCAGCTCTCTTCAGCCCATCTATCTTCTAGAGCCCTAATCCATGGGATTCTTTCAAGTAGGTATGTGACGTAGTGAAAGTTGCTTCTGAAGTCCACGGTTGCAGTCCTGCTTACTACTCTCCTACTTCCTCACGTGATCCTGAATTCCACCATGGGTCACCACAGCCAAGGCTGCCTCCAACTTTCACATCCCTGACCAGATCTTGTTTCTTAGCACAAGGTACAGCAGTACACCTCTCCTCATAGGGTTCTCCACCATTTGTGTCAAAAAGTTAGCAATGCACTGCAGGAACCTCTTGGACTTGTTTATGTCTCACTGTGTTGTCATTCCAGCAAATATCAAGGTGGTTGATGATAATCAGGGCATAAGATCATGAAGCTACTTTTAAGCTGTCTGCAGAATGCCTTATCAATTTTCTCTTCCTGATTAGGTGGCCCAGCCAGCCACTACAATGTCACCCATATTAGCCTGGTCCCTTAATTCTTACCCACATACTTTCAGTTCTTTCTTCATCTTCCCCCACCCCAATAGATCCCAGCTGCTCTCTCACATAAAAAGCAACTCCACCACCTCACCTTGCTGCCCTGTCTTTCTTAAAAAGTGGGTAGTTATCCATTGCAGTACTCGCATCATGAGAGTCAGCCCACTTTTCTGTGATACTGACTAAGTCAGAGCTATTTTGCTGCACAGTGGCTTCCAGCTCCTTTTGTTTGTTGTTCCATGCTATGTGCATTGGGGCAGATTCACATCAGCTGGGCTATCACTTTCACTCCCAACACTGACATGCCACCCCTAGACTCATCTCCAGTGAGCCTAGTTTTATCTGGGATAAAGGAAAACACTACCTGTGTTCCTGATCCCTCAATCAACTGCCCCAAAGTCCTTTCTGATCACTTTTGCACTTTCTGCAACCTCATCACTGCCAAACCAAGAGTGGGTAATAGAGTGCTGTACCAGACCAGGCTGTTTCCCAATAACATCTTTAACACAGGCCCCATGGAGGCAGAAGGATTCTCTGTGGAATGGGTCTGGTCAGCAAATTTGGCCCTGTGATCCCCTCAGAACAGATTGCATACAACAATAACCCTCCTTTTTATTTTCTTAATAGAGGTGATCATAATGTGTAGGGCTGACTGACTCACCCAGGGCAACTCCCTGGAGGGACTGCCTCCTCATCTGCCTTGCCCTCAAGTTCCAGAGCCCTCTTATCTGCTGTGTAAGAGGAACTGGGAAGGCTGGGAGGGATTGACCTACCGCCCCAAGCAGCAACTTCTATTCCCTTCCCCTCAATGTCTTAGAACCTGCCTGGAGGCAAGAGGATAGGGGATCCTCTTCCACTTGCTGCCTTTGCATCACGGACGACAGGATGTGGCTCCATCAGTCTACCTCCCTCTCACACTTGCTCGGACTCCTCAACCTTCCCACTTCACCTGGGCACACTGCACACTGGTCTTGTCTCTACTGTCCTCTGAGACTCCAGGCAGGCTCAGGTATAGCCTGCAGACGGAGGACAGCTTTTTCTGTGGGAGCTCAGCTTGGGTCCTCATAGTCCATCTTGCAATGGGTTTTGGCCAAGTGGAAACCATAGCTTGTTCCTCTTCTGGGAGGGCGATGACTACTGGCAGAGATGCCTGCCCTTCCCGTGCTGCCAGCTACTTACCTGTTCTGGGGCAGCTCTTGTAATGTGAAAGTGCTGGCTGCTGTCAGCCTTGTCAGTCACAGTGAGTCAGAGCCACGTCTGCTGAGGACCTCACGGTCTTCCCTCTTGGGGTGGGGGGACAGACAACATGACACTGCACCCTGATGCTTCTTGTGCTTTTGTATTTGCTTAGGCTTTTTTGCCTTGGTTTGGCCCACTTTGAGAGCTGTATCCGTTCTGGAGCCCTTCAATCTGGTGGCCACGCCGGGGTTAAACTGCCGGCGGCACTACTCGCTCCACCTACTGTGTGTCAGAACTGCCTCTGACCAGGAGCTCCTAGTCCTCCCGCTCGGGGTGTGTGGGCGAATGGGGACCCTCTGGAGCTCCTTGCGGTTTTACATTAGCTCTTTTTGTTGTGGTTGGGACGCTTTGGGAAGCTTGGTCCACCCTGGATGCCTTTTGCCTCAGTAACTTCGCTCAAACGGCAGCCTCACGCGGTTTAAACTGCCGCCGACAGCTCTGTGCCTGCCCACAGTGAGCAGGCTCCAGCCCGCAGCTCGCGCTGTTCCCGCCCTCAGGCGCGAGGGCTGGAGACGCTCTCGCTCTCCCTCGTCTGCCGCAGTTTAGCCGCTTCGGGAAGGTTTGTCCGCCGCAGTCCTCTGCTCTGAAGCTCTTTGCCTCAACGAACCTCAACGACTTCTGCGACTTTATGACAGTTAAAGTAAGAAAACTATGGAATATTTTCTCTATCTCTTTAAAATGTTGTTGGGGGTTTTTTTTAACTATTTTATGCTGTCCGCTGGGGTGTTTGGCACTCTCTGAACTTTCCTGATATCCTGCACAACTGTTTATAAGACTGGGTGCTGGAGCCTAACAGTTTGGTGATTTCAAGTGTTCAGATTTCTCTGAGGAATGTTACCATATTTAGGGTATTTTCCTATGCTTTACCATGTGCACAGCATGTAAGTGTTGCTGGAAAGTGCAGCTATCCATATTTCATAATTTAATTACGTATTTAATGGTAATTTCTTGAGTTTGTTAATCAGCCCCGTGTGGACCTCATACTGCATGTGCCTATGAATAACTGTGACAGTTGCAGAGATCATAGAGATTGTATCAACAAGATCAATAGGCCGTAGTAGTTAGTTATTCCTTTACCTTTTCTCAGTACAAGCACAGGTATGACATCATCTGGTCTCAGTCCTGCTAACTGCCAAGCAGCCTGGATCTGTTCCACCAAAAACACCTAAGCACGTACTTACCTTGAAAAAGTCATGTTGAACTATGTCTTCAAAGAAGGAGTGTGCAAATTTAAGAGGTTTGTTGATTCAACACCTAAAGAATACAGCATCTTTGAAGAAGCAGCCCTCTGTGCCCTTATTTCATCTTCTGTCCTTTGTCCTGTCCTCTCAGAGTGCAAGTGCTTGAGGCAGCAATTATTCCTCACCTTCTCTGAGAGCATCTATAGCATTTAGTGTTTGGGGATTTTTATCTGAACCGAAGTCTTTAATTGTCTTCAATAATTGTGACTCCACTTTGGTAAGGAGAAAAGAAAGGAACTCTGCATTTCTTCTTTTTAATAATGCTCATTATTATTCTTGCCTTTTTCTCTTGCTTTCCTTTACTCTTGTTAAGAATTCTGGTTTTGTCAAGCTTTCATACTTTAGGCTGCCAATCAGAAATTCCCATGTGATATGTCACTATACCTTTTTTGTTGTTGCTTTTGTTTTTTTAAAGTTCAATTTCAGGTAGGAGATGTTGTAAAATGTTTTGAAAAAATCTTTTTTTCACAAGCTACCGAACCTAACTACTAGGAACATGGGTAATAACAATGTCAGGAAAGCAAGTATTAGTGGACCACCTTATGGTGATCAAGGTAAGAATTTCATCAGGGTCTATATGCTCTCCAATGTGACAAAATTCACAAGTCTGCAGGGGTTTGAAATAACATTTCTGAGCCAGACGCTTCCAAAATCCAAGAAAATTTTGATTTGGGCCAAAACTCGACTTCAAATAGTGACACTGTAATTCTGGGCCACTATTGATAAGCAGTATTCTCAATATGTTACTTGTGTGTAAAAAGGTAAATATGTAAACAAATACAGAGGTAACATCAAATCAGTAAGCTGTATAATAGAGAATTTGGAAATATATTAGATTTTCTTTAAATACAATTCAGAACGAGCTAGTTTCAGAGTCCTTGGCGAGGTCTGGCAACAAATAATCTTGCACTTAGCCAGAGAAGCAAGGACAGACAATGTGATTGCTTCTCAACTTCCAGGTCTGTCTAAGGAAGTTGAGGCTTGCAGAGTGTCCAGAATTTTCTGGAGGTGCTTGTCAGCCTCTTAAGTATTTTCAGGTGTCATCAGGTAGTATGTTTGTAGCTGTGGTTGATCAGTGGAGGTAGCACAAATCTTTCTCATGTAATTACTGCCTCATATCTTTTCCACCTGTGAGTTCCTGATGAACCTGGTGCAGTTTAAAAGAAAGATACACTTTTATAGCAGCCTTGAAAATCATGTGATGTTTCAGGTCCTGCAAACACTGAGACGTTGTTTTAGAAGAGCTATTGAAGTTTCTTTACCTACTGAGTTAATTCGAAAGTGAATGGTGAAAACTGTCTAATGTATTCAGAATAAAGGAGGTGCTTGTTACATCTTCAAGTCCTCACAACTTGATATTTTTACAGTACAGTATTATACTTGCATCCAATTTTCTCTTCGCTGCCTTCTATGCCACTGTTTTAAATTTAGAATGTAAAGATGAACCTTTTCCTTTTTCTTAATTTTGGTAATATCTGCTCTTCTTTTAGTACACATTGTAATTTGGTTCCTTTATACATTTTCATTTTCCATCTTATTTATCCTTGGAATACCTTATTTTTCTCACAGTTTTCCTAAAGCAACCTGCAAACCTCAGGAGATTGGTAATAAGTAATGAAATCGAGTTATGCAAATGTTGAGTTCTATGTTGCTTATGTTATTCTTCAATCACCTGATTGAGATTTTTTGCCTTTCTCCTCATCAGTTCTTTTTTTTGTTGAGACAATGGCTTTTTGGACAGTTTATCTATGACCACAAAATGTACCTGTGTAACCTTGAATATAACGATCTGGGACTCGATCACTTAATTTCTAACTATAACATAATCTCATTTTACCTTTGTATACTCATCCTTGTTCTTCCAAGCTCCAGAGACTGTCCATGTCTTCCTGGTTTTTGGCCTCCTTCTCATATCTTAGCAATATTTCTTGCATCCTCTCTTCTTTCAACATCAGTCCTCCTCCTTCCCTTCATCTCTGTCACCTTCAGAAGAGCCCTTCAGGGTTTGTATTGATTATAGTCAGACTGAGTTTGCATGAGATAGTGGTTATCTAGCCAGCGTTCAGTTGGCTGTACAGTTCTGTTAGTTTAAATTATCTCTTTTTTTCATATTCAGTCATTGTTCCAGAGTAGCCCAAATTTCTTCCTTCTCTCCCCCCCC
>WBNM01000992.1:133395-293521 GCA_013399055.1 Ramphastos sulfuratus | reverse complement strand
CCCCCATGGGTTTGAATGGGGAAGAAAAAGCAGCGCAAAAACTGCTTTCCCCCACACCTAACCCTGCAGGATCGAGGTGGGAACAGCAGCAAGTGCCTTTACACACACACGTGTGCTGACCTGTGTGGCAGCCCATGCTGGGAATCAGGCTGGTGATTTGCTGGGTCTTCGTGCCCATTATAAATTGGCAAATGGACACTTTGCCTAGAAAAGCATAAATAGAGCAACGGGAAGGGTGTGTGGTTCCCACCTTAAGAGTCCTCCACCTTGAAAGAGTTCACATTTTGTACCGTCCCCACTTTTGGACGGCTCCTGCCCTTTTACATGGCTCTCAGTTTTGCACCGCCCCTGCCTTTGGATGCCTCCCCCCACTTTTGCACCATTCTGTGAAAATGTGCAAGCTTGGCAACTCCTGGGGTCCTTTTGAGAGAGCTGCCGGCGGCACCCGTGCCCAGCTGCTCTTAAACCTTACTACAGCTGATTTCCAGGCTGTTATTCCAAACTGGGGAGACCTAAGCAGTTTGTATCTCCCCTGCCACTGCTGAGGCAGCATCACTTCCACGCATTCCTGTTTCTAGACATTTCTGACTTTGGTGGCTTTCCCACCCACCTTGGGCTTCTGCCGTGTGGATCCAGACTGTTGTCTTGCAGCATCAGAAGGCAGTTGCGCAGCAGAGAAACCCAACAAGGGATCATTGCCAAATACCTATCTTACCTTCATGAGTAAAGCCTGCTGTCCCCTTAGATTCTCTGCTCAGCCTGATCAAGAGTGGAGTAAAGCTGTGTTTATAGCTTAGCCTTTTCCATTTCCTGACTTCCTAAATCTCTAAGTTTGTCCATAACATCCTGTTGAAGAATTCCTGATCGAAGTAGAGCCTGTAAATAAATCTAAACTAGTTTTATGTATAGTTTGGGTGCGAGTCTTTCAGGAAAATAACATAATTCTGTTTTTATAATTCCTGACTCGGCCACATTAATTCCCTGCCTCCACGACAGTCATATATAAGTATTTAGAGAAGTTTAAGAAGCAAACATATATCTTTTAGTCTTTTAAGGATGGTCACTTATTTTAGAGGTTATTGTAAATTAAGGAGCTAAAACTGTCATCCTCTTCTTGGAAGTAGCCACTGACTGTCGTACTCATAATTTTTTTTTTGCTCCATCTTTGTGGAGCAGATCAGTCCATCTCACTGATGCCAGTCCCTTGTAGTTTATTTGCCTGTGCACAAGCTCCTTTCAGACATGTTTACCATGCATTTACCCCAATGCACTATGGCTGCTCAAGGCAAGAAAAAACAAAGCAATCTGATGATAAACAAATTGCAAGGAACTTGTGGAGAAGCAGTGCCTCTTGTCACTTGGCTAGAGGTGTCTGCTGTGTCCAGAGGAAAATGCATTTGGGATGTATATAATGGTCGTAATAATTAATAATACATTCATTTTGGTATGTAGTTAATCCTCTATTACAAAAGAGCATCCTTTTTTATGAAAGCGTTACCTAGGACAGGTGACTATCTTTCACTCTTAAAGGCCATTAGACATGAAGCATTAGAATGTGGGTATGCTGTGTCTGTAATAAAGCACAATGGGATAATGAGGCTAGCTCACAATGAATAAAACCTCGCTCTCCACTACATTAAAATGAATGGGGTTTTATGTGATAAATGTATCAAATACCCATACAGAGCTTGATGAATAATTGGCAAATCATGTCACCATTCAAGAGAAGGTCATCTCTTAAACTCTTGTGCCTCAGCTATTTTAACTCCAACTCTGCTGTCAGTTAAGTTGATACTCTTAGCGTTGGCAGCTGAATTTGTCTCGTTTAATATCTTTCCCATTACAATGTATCAATGAGATGCAATCCCATATGTGACTTCTCATACAGTGATTCCTTCTTGATGTCCAACTGAAAAAAAAGAGAGACTTTAACAAGTATAATGCTTCTTTTGTTTCAAACAATTGTATCAGCTCAGCAGTAAAAATCTTTGGAGCATTTTTTGTTTGGGGGTTTATTTTAAATGACCAGCAATTATGTGAGTGTATGCTGAATCATTATCTTCTCCTTTGCATTTAGCACTTAATTCACATTAATTATTTATCTTTTACATAAACCAGATGTGTACAAAGGTTTTCCTCATATTCATTGTAGAGCTTTCATGGTATAAGCTTTCACGGTCACTGGGAACTAACTTCCCAGATATTAGAGACAAATGTTGCTAATAGTCTAGATATGTAAATACAGGGGGAAAGATGCGTTATTAAATAGTTTAGGTGTCGGTCTTTTTAAAGAAACTGAATGCGTAGTTGTAGCCATGATTCAGGAGGAAATAATAAATTTTGCTTTTGACTCTTTCATTTAAAAATCAGATTGCATGCATACAAACATGAACTACCACATATAGATTGGAGGGGAGTCTTCCTTGGAGCAGCAACCACCGTGTTTTCAAGTTCAAGGACCAGATACCTGATTGCTGAAAAAAACAGTAATATGTAAAATTGTTTTGTAGTAGTTGAAGGTTTTAATTACCTAATCTGTTTAGAAATTATATTTTTAGAAGGACAGATTAGCAAATAGAGTATCTATACTTAAGAAAACAGATCCGCCTTTCACTACCTAGTACATTTCTCCAGCTTCAATGGGGTTGCTAACACACTTTGATACACCAGTTATTTAGATAATCAAGTAACTAGAAAATGAAACAGAAACTCACTAGGTTTTAGCCAAAGCTAAAGTTTTGATTTGTGTTGATGACTGAATGCTAGGCATTTCTGTGCAGAAGATTCCTTATGGTACTAAGACCTGTATCTAGTGTATGCTTGTTTAAACATAAAAGTAAATTTAAATGGCGTTGGGAAGAGGATGGAAGATAAAGGAATAAAAAAAATCACGTGTCATACAGTACACATTTAAAACATATTCATCAAGAGAGTTGGATGCAAAAGATGTAGGTAGAGTTTCATAATTATTTCAATCATAAATGCATGTTCTGTGTTTTTCCTTCTTACCTTGAATCTTGGATGTTGCAAACTGAAAATTTCTCTCCCCTTCAGTGCATGTTTTTTTCTCCGTCTCTGCCCAAAGATGTTTGCCTTAATATTTAGTTATATTAAATAAGTTGTTGTTGTTATTTCCTAATGAAAGGAGAAAAAAATATTGTCCTTCTTTACTAAAAAAATACTTCTGTTGAGTGTTTTTACTACTGGTATTAAAAGCTGAAATTCGGACAAAAGTAAGTCTTGTTCCAGAGAAAATATGTTCATTACAGTTTTGAAGTCTTGAGACCATGCAGCAGACTCTCAGCCTGGCACTGGTGAAGGCCAGTATCTTTACTTACCTTGAAGAGAGTAGCCTTTAGTGTATACCTAGATAAAACCATCCATGATTATGTATGTAATGAGCTGTGGTGTCCTTCCCTCTTGTAAGAAGGTAAGGAAATCAAATGAGCTCATACTACCGTGTCTTTGTGAACAGTGCTATTTGTACAGACTGGTGGCTCCTTAGGACAAGTAAATGTTCCCATGTGGGACCATGAAAATCTATTTCAAGTTATTTAGAAGTATCCAATTCTGAAAGCCTCACTTACCTCTTTATTAAGGTTAGGGTTGTTCAGGGAGTAAGATAATCACTTTACTTGAGAGCAGAACATGGAACCTTTTCATTTCCTTTATCTTCTGTATGACTCTCAACTATCCAGTATCACTTAGAAAATAATATAGGAAATGAGAGGTTTATTTGAAAACATGTCTGGATTCTACATTTCCTACCAAGGGGCTGAGCAAGAGGTAGAGCACTATAATTCCTTCATGACGTTTCTGAAAGCTGTTAAGGATTACTGGTTTTAATACTTGGTGAGTGGGAAAGAAATGCTATGATAGTTACCAGACCATCACATACCATTGAGTTTTTATGCTGAAGATGAGTGCAAACTAAGGAAATAGATTGTCTTGCCTGGCATGTTTTCCTGTGTTTGTGGCAGAACTTTTTGAGGAAGAATATTCTGATTTATTTTTTTAGTAATGAAACTGTACTTATTTTCACAAAACTTTTTTGTGTACTTTGACAATGGTGCTTAAATCCTTGATTCTATTGTAAGTAAAATAAAATATGAAATCTCATTATGTACCATAATGGAGTCCTTCATGAAAATTACTTATAATCTGTTTCTTCTTAAAATACATGGTTTTTGCAGTAAATTTTCTTTAAGCTGTAATAACAGAAGGTTGGTGGCATAACTGATACTCCCTGTGTAACTGTACCCTAACGTAAAGCAGTATGCTATGGAAACAGTATAATCTTGCTTGCGCTGTATTGCACATCAGTTGAGATAACACCCTGCTGGACTGCAGATAGCTCTACACTGAGCCATCTTGCATGACCTTGCATCCATCTCATTCGTAAATGGGTTATCCTGCTTGCAAATGGTGGAAGTTGTCTTTAACACTAGTCAGAACAGAAGGACCAAGAGAGGGAAAGGAAAGGATAATTCTATCCTATAGAGCCATGTCTCACATGCCTTACGGCTCTGGCCTGTTCTAGGAAGTGAATGCAAATATAGAAACTTTCTGTAAGAAAGCACAGATTTTCTTTGAGGCAAGACCTGTCAAAAAAGTACCTTAGTGACTTAACCATTAGCTCTGAGCAACAGTTTACTGGTCTCTGGTTTTCAGTCACTTACAACTTCTCTGAAATTTGCACCTTGACTGAAATTTCATTCTGCAGCTCTGCTTGAACATAAATACTTTTCTTCTAATATTTGAACAGAAAGCAGTTGTTTCTTTGCACATTGGAGAAAATTGGGAAGGAAAACATAGTATATAATAAAAAGAGGGTGTTTTAAATGGAGAAATTACTGAATTTTGAAAGCCGGCATTTCTTACAGAAAATACTCTTACCGAAGGGAATATAAAGAAGATTGGTTTTTGCTTGGCCAATTTTAGCAGTTAAAAATGGTTTTTTGAGAATGTACAATAGATTCCTCTTGTCTCTCTAAGAAGGTCACAGCTGAAAACAGATAACTATGTACCTTTTGCAAAATAGTTATGAGGAGCAAAAATGTCCTAGTTAAAACACTCGCTATTATCCACTTCCTAGTTTTGAACTGATGGGATGCCTAGTTGTTTTTCATTAGTGGACTACTTCCAAAAAAAGGTGATTTTTACAGACTTGAGGGGCCACACTTCAATTGGTGAACCTTTCATACCTAGTTCCAAGTTACTGATCTATTGGTTAGTGGATCAAGCCTGGAATACAGCACAGCCTTGATTTAGAAAACCTTGACCATTTTCCTGTAGTCCACATATCCTTCAGGTACAAAAGCTGTGCACAGCTTGCAGGATCCACATCAGAGTGTCCTTTAAAAATCACAGTGTTTTGTGAGATCTGAGTCTCTGTGGTTTTCCAGGGAGGCTATAAAAGGCCTTAAAAAGGCAGAGCAAACCTGCAGTCTCAGTCACTCTTCCTTGCACAGCAGTGTATCTGTGGTGGGGTGGTTTGGTGTATCTGGAGCACTGTATAACCTTCAACGCTTGATCTTGATATTCTGATTTGTTCTTTGTAAATGATGGTATCACAAAACCTGATGCTTTATTGTGGTGCCTCTCAGGGTGATATCTATGTTGCTGCTCTGTCCTGTGCTCAACTCACGCACAGCTGTCTTTGCTTGACATTCTCTGTAGTGAGAAATACTGTGCTTGGAGTGAATTATGTCACTTATAGCAGCATCACCTCCACTGGATGATATTAAACACTTTACAGCACTTGTAGGGAAGACTAAGTACTAACCCTGCTGCTAAGACCAAGGCTGCCTTGGACAGGGCAGGGCACATTTTCTGTAGGTAAGTGGTGGCATAAAGGCAGGGGAGAAGGGGTGCTGTTTGTCAGCTGTCTCACTTGTGTGCATATACATGTGCACTTCGCTAAATTAACATATTTGAGTTTAAATCACAGAGTCACAGAACTTTAAAGGTTGGAAGAGAGTTCCAGAGATTGAGTCCAACCCCCCTGCCAAAAGCAGGATCACCTAGGGTAGTTCACACAGGAATGCATCCAGGCAGGCTCTGAGAGTCTCCAGAGAAGGAGAGTCCACAACCTCTCTGGACAGTTTATTCCAGTGCTCTGTCACCCTCATTGTAAAGAAGTTTCTTCTCATGCTGAGGTGAAACTTTCTACATTCAAGTTTGTATCCATTGTTCCTTGTCTTACTATGGCACACCACCGAAAAGAGATTGGCATGCTTTTTGCTTGAGCTGTTGCTTCAGTCCTGACTTGTGTGGAGGGTGAAGGGCAGCACAGAAGTGCTCTCCATAATTTGTAGTTTCCACACAGCTACACCACCGCTGTTATTTAGTGCATTTTTTCAGTACCTAAAATATTGTTGTATTATAGAGTGACATCTCAACATGACTTTTGTCTAGTTTTCCAGTCTTTGACTCCATATTCTTTTGTCAGCATTAAACCCCTGAAATGCTGTGCTGAGTTCGGTTTTAAGTGTTTTGCGTCTTCACGTGAACAGCTGAGCCTGCCTTTTTCCTATGTAACTGCCAACATCAGGTTCCCAAGGGAAGTGGTGAAACATCAAGTGATAGCACAGTGTTTATTTTAGCTGATATTGTTGTGAAAGTGTACTGTTAGTAACTTCACAAAAATGTTGGTGAGGAGGTGTTAGAAAATGTATGAGGTAGTTGAAAATTTGTCTTGAGTTTTTGTGAGGATGCTGAAAAGAAGAGCAACTGCTGCCCTGGTCCAGGGCAGCCATCCTCTCTTGAGCATGGTCCTCCTTGATACCAAGCAGGTGAGTGGAGGCAGAGGTCCTGCCTGTTCATTACCCACGATGTTGCTTTCCTCCATGACCAAAGTAATTAATATGAGAAAATAAACCAAAAGAAAGTAAATAAAACCACAAAAATAGAAACCCTTCTCTGCACAAAGTCATGTGGCAAGTTTGAAAAAGTACAGCTGTTTTTAGCTAAGGAAAGATCTCTGTGGAGAATTTCTGCAGGAAACTCTGAATGGGATTTTGCATTAATTTTAAAATGTAAATATCTCTAATGGGTATGTAGAGTGATTTGATTTGATTTTATTTACAAAGTATTTCTCTGTGGAACAAAAATACATCTGAAACCTCGACACAGAATTGTTTCTTCAATAATGACAAAGCAGGCCCTTGGTTTCCAAGGGCTTTTCATTCAACCAGATTAGCAAATTAAAGTTTTAGCATTCTCAGAGTGACCTTTGCTTGTGAAATGCACCCATTCTGATGAATCATCAGTGCAAATACTTGACAGGTGTCAGTAACTGGCCACCACTCTGATGGCAAAAAGCTGATCACCTAATGAATGTAAGTAATTATTTTTTAAAAAACTGTTTCATCAATGAGGAAAACTCAAATAATTATTGAAATGTACTACAGTCTGCAGTGAGTGGTTGAAAGAGATGGTGCTGCCTCTTTAGCTTTCTGAGACACTTGGTTGCTTGATCTACCACTCACCCATAGCACTACATCTTGCCACCATTTGTGGCCCTCTCCTATGGATACCAGTACCTTTCTCTGCTTTTCTCTTTGGCCACACCCTCCTCTGTTTCAGCTCTTGCCTCTGTCTGTGAGAGCAGAGCTAATCAAAAAACAGCATAGGGAACAGTGTGAACAGCCACCATGAGAGTCACTTAAACAAATGGATTTGTGAAACTTGATTGTTCTAAGCCTGTCCAAGCCAAGACCACGATTTGAATTAAACATAAGGTGACTCCTTTCACAGAATCAATAAGTGCAAATAACATAGCTTGCAACCATGTTTTATTTCCCAGACAAAAATGGTTCTTAACAGCTTTCTGAAGGCTATGCTTCAGCCACCTGCTGCTAAAGTAGTTTGCTTGTTCCTAGAAAGTTTGATCTTCTACATCATTAAAACAGACAAGTGTGCAGTCAGCATGCTTGTGTATACTTGGGGCTAGATCTTTCATGGATGTTTGAGAATCATATTTTTTAATGAACATTGCAACTTTGCACAAACTTCCTTTTAGCAAGTACAAAAGACAGGGACAGAGGGTGGAGAGATAAACTGTAAGAATTTGTCTCATCCTCATTCAACTGTATCTGGGTTTTGAAGACAAAAGCAATTGTCCTTGTTCCTGAAAAATGTCAGTTTGCTGCTCTGCCACCAGCCTTTTTGCTGTTCTAATACTAGTTTGCACTGTAAGATGCTATTCTTCTCTGGTACGTGTACTCTGGTACTTGAGGTGCTGCAGAAGTCTTAAAGCATGTATTTTGCAGTAGTTGTTTCAATTTTGCAAATAGACTGAAGCACACTGTAATACCAGTTGATTATTGCAGCTGGCATTTGAATATATTGTAATCCCAACAGGAGAGTGATTGAAATGCAGACACTGAGAACAACTGCTTACAGTGAAATCACATTTCCCAGTTGATTTATTCCAAGCACAGAGGAGTTCCTTAGAAAAATATAACCTCTGCTTTTACTTTTCTTTAAACTCTTCTCCTTCCTAGAGGTATAAACACTGGACAAGGGCTCCACATTTGCTAATTTCATAGCATTCCTTCAGCAAAGCTAACTACAATGAAAATTTACTCTGCTTGGAGCTTTTTTTCTACTGTTGCTTTTATCTTTTCCAGGCCACCTTCATACCTTCCCCTAGGTGTTCTGCAGCAGTGAAATTGATGGGTACCAATAGTGAGCAGTGATAACCTCCAGTATTAGAGATCATTAGAATAGTGTGGGATTTATTTTCTGTTTCTATACCCTCATATATTACTGATCGCTACTACTTTTCAATCTGTTTCTCTGTACACTTAATACTTAACTAGCAGGTAAATGAGGGAGGACTGGAATTTCAGGTACTCTATTTTTAAATGTTCTTTCAACCATGCAGGATGAGGAAGAGATGAGTCATAAAATGATAGAATCTTTTTGCCGATCAAGACCTTTAAGATCACCGAGTCCAACTGTTGACCTAACACCACTGTGGCCATTAAACCGTGTCCCAAAGTGTCATGTCCGCGTATTTTTTTAACACCTCCAGTGGTTACTACTTCACCAGCTCTCAAGACAACCTATTCAAATGCCTGACCACTCACAGAATCATCATGGCTGATCAAGTCCCAACAACTATCTAACTCTACCAGGGCTATTACTACACTATATCCTTGAACACCATACCTAGATGGCTTTTAAATACATCCAGGAGTGGGGATTCAACCACTTCCCTGGGCAACCTTTTCCAGTCTTCAATAACCCCTTCAATATAACACATTTTCCTAGTGTCGGACCTCCCCTGGCATAACTCGATGCCATTTCCTCTTGTGCTAACAGTTGTGACATGTAAGAAGAGACAAACACAGACCTCTCTACAGCCTGCTTTCAAGTAGTTGTAGAGAGTGATAAGGGCTCCCATGAGCCTCCGTTTCTTCGGACTAAATGCCCCTCAGCTCCCTCAGCTGCTCGTTACTGTTTCAGTAAAGAAATTTTCCTTAACATCCAATCAAAATTTGTATGAATAGACATATTCTTTTGGTGCTCATTTCCACTAGATGAGGGTCTTGGATGCTGTATAGTTTCTTATTTTTAAGTTCATATCTTAGAGAACCTCTGCAGCTATGCATTGAGGTACTTGAACGTGTCCAGAGAAGGGCAACGAGGCTGGTGAGAGGCCTCGAGCACAAGCCCTATGAGGAGAGCCTGAGGGAGCTGGGATTGTTTAGCCTGGTGAAGAGGAGGCTCAGGGGAGACCTTATTGCTGTCTACAACTACCTGAAGGGTGGTTGTGGCCAGCAGGAGGTTGCTTTCTTCTCTCAGGCAGCCAGCACCAGAACAAGAGGACACAGTCTCAAGCTGTGCCAGGGGAAGTTTAGGCTGGAGGTGAGGAGAAAGTTCTTCACCGAGAGAGTCATTCACTACTGGAATGGGCTGCCCAGGGAGGTGGTGGAGTCACCGTCCCTGGAGGTGTTCAAAGCGGGTTTGGATGTGGCACTTGGTGCCATGGTCTAGTCTTGAGGTCTGTGGTAACGGGTTGGACTTGATGATCTTTGAGGTCTCTTCCAACCTTGGTGATACTGTGATACTGATGTTGTAGGGACAGCAGGCAAACTGCATATATTAACATGTTGCTGTTAAATCTAAACCTTTTTTTTTCTCCTGTAGAAGCACTTAAGGGGAAGGAAAACATCCAAAACCTAGTCCAAATTGAGTCAACAAAAATAAAAAGTAAGCGCCAGACAAACTGAACATGTTTTTTATTGTTATTAAAAACAATGTGAATCTGGACTGACAGCTTGTAAACGAAGATGCAACTTGATCTGATTTCAAATGGCAAAAATATTGTGCTATCCTCAAAACAACCCATGGAAATCACAATGTTTTGTGAAATGATTGGATGCTCTGGGATTTGATTTTCCTTCTTTGTAAAAAGATTTTGCTTCAGAAGAGTTTTGCATTTTGCTGTTGGTAACCTTTGAATTAACTATTAAAAGAAAAAAAAAGTCAAGCTGTATCTCAGCAGCCTTGCAGACACATGTGCTGAGATGATTTAACCATATTTTGCCCCTCATCCTCACCACTATTTGCTACTTTTTAAACTGCTAGTCCAGTCACTCCAGCCTTCGCTTTTAATTTTCTCTTTTACTCTATTTGCTTTTGAGAATGAAGAAAGTTTGTCAAGTGTGACTTCACAGATAACTGTAAATGTCCAATGGATGTTTATTACTGCTCTACTGTTAATTGTATATATTTAGAACTATGTATTAGTAGAGGTGTATATATATGTGATTCTAAAACTAAACAGACAAGATATAAAACAAAACAAAAACATTTAATAGCAAAAGAATAACCAAAGGAAAGAGGGCTGATTATTTATACATAACCCTCCCATCTCAATATGATATTTGGGTTGCCCTGGCAGTGAAGTGAACCAGGGCTGCTACTTCTTAGCAAATGATGCCAGGTAAATGCCTCATCTCAAGCCTACAGCACTGTATACAGAGATTAACAGGGGATACTTAACTACCAACTACCACCAAGCGAGTGAATAACTGTTAAGTATAACCAAATGTTTAATTTTTTTACATAAAAGCAGTATCTCCTTAAACAGCATGTCTGTCACTCCAGAAATATAAACACTCTACCATATAAATGCTATACTTTTGCTCCTTAAATGATGTTTTGGAAGCATTCTTCAGCAGCCCCTAAACAAAATTATTTATAAAAATGGCAGTGGAAAAGCTGCATCTGTTAACTTCATCTGAAAAACAAAAAGAACCCTGCTGTTAGTTACGGAGGTTAAAAATAACTGACAGTCATTTTTTAGTGCTTGGTGGGTTTACTGAGCTATTCACTGTGATAGAGGGGACTACTCAACCACAAGCCTGCTGGAAATTAAAAATAAGTCCATAAATAGGTAACATGAAATTACCAATGTTCAATCAAATGTAGCATTTAGCTACAGCTATCATGTAACATTGATTCACAGAGAAAACACCTGGGGCAAAATTCGCAATCTGATGTGCAAACTACAGATGCTCACTCAACAGCTACCCAGCTCATTACCTTGGTGCTTGTTCTCTCAAGAAATGTCAATGTCTTTTAGCTAGGTCTAGGTGTAATAGATGTTATGAACTGAAATGTATGACTGTAGGCTGAAAGTTACAAGTTTTATTGTCATACTGATCCCATCTTAATGCACATATGTATATGAATTTATAGAATACAGTATTTTAATTAGTGATTTATTTCTAGTGAACCCTTTCCTTCTATTTGTCCTACTTTAATGTGTGTTTTTTGTTGGTTTGTTGTTTTTTTTTACTTTGATTTCAACAGAAGCTGACTCAGGCCCAACTTTTGCTCTACCTCTGACTGCTATGGCTGAGAAATTTGTAGTATTATTTCATCACAATTCTAAGGTTTCACCTCAAGGCTTCCTCTGACATTCTTCCCATACACACAAATGCACTGCTTTCCAGTAGGGGTACAAAGGAGAGAAAGGACAGAAAGATTGTAAGATAGAGCAAGCTATAAAAAGTAAGAAGAGGGTCTAAACTCAGTACCTAAGACATGAACACCCATACCTGAAATTCAGATTAGGAGCCAAATAATACATCTGTGTTTGTTGAGGTGGAGGGAGAGGAGTGAGAAGTGCTAGACTATGAATCCTATATTATATTGCTTCATAAAGATATCAAAGATATAGAATACTAAGAAACTATCCTATAAGGAAGCTTGAAGCTGAACTTGAACACATAATTTAGCAGATAATCATAATCTTCCTTAGAACATAGGTCATGTCAACTAAAAGTTTATTTTCCTCTGCCTTTCAGTATTTTACTGGGTTTGAAGGGCGAGTAGTTGAAACGAGATTAAAGTCTCTTACTATTAAACATAATTTAGAGCTTGGTTGATACTTTTTGTGTGACTCTCTACTTGATGATTGCTTCAAAAGTTCTATGAATACCAAGGTGGTCCTTCTGAAATAAACAGTCCAACGATACACATTATTGCATCTGCTTTTAAAATTTGTTCTGCTTTGCAGTTCTAAGTCACATCTTAAACAACAAAGCAAAAGAATGGCTGTTTTGAGCTGGGCAGGTGTCTTGAACTGCTTTATGTTGGAGATATCATTACAGTTCTAACTTGCCTTATTGGGGAGAGAAGAGTATGTTTGCAAGACAGCTCCTTTTTGGAGTTCTGGTTGCAAATGCCAAGGTAATGGTCTGCCTGATCTTTTAACAGTAACAAATCCTGTCTTTTCACATTGTGCAACTGTGTGAATTCAGTGGGAGGAATGTCCAGTGTTTTGTGCTCAAAACTGTGATCAGAGCTTGTTGTTCAAAGGAAGAGTTAAGACAAAACAAGGACAAAAGGGACAGCTACTCACTGGAGCATCTGTTAGCTGTTAGACCAAAGGATGCTTATGGGAGGTACAAAAGAAGAAAACTGGATCTTCAGCATAACTAAACAGTTTTAATTTTCAGCTCTTGCATGGTGAAAGGTTTCTAATATAAAAGTTCAGAACAGCCACGGATTGGGAAGACTGCTGCAAAGACTTGTTGCGTTCCCAACCCCTTCCATCAACAAGACCGAAGGAGAAAGGGATGTATTGTAGAATTACCCATAATTCTGAACTGATCTTGCTTGGAAAAGGTAAAGGACTTGTCATGAGCCCTCCCTTTGTATTTTCCCTTTTGAATGTTGTTTCAGGCCATTTAAGACATGAGATTGCCTGACTGGTTTTGACCAAACAGTAAGTTAGAAATGGGAACTGTTTCCTTTGTGTCATCCATCAGGATACATCTCTGTGGTTCACAGAATCACAGTATTAACCAGGCTGGAAAAGACCTTCGAGATCATTGTAGTGGAGAGGTTACTAATTAATGCGAGATTATATTTTCAAAAGTAGTATTGTTTATTAACCTTAAATATTCAGAACTCGCATCACCCCGATCACTAATTTTAATAATCGTTTCTTTGCATCAGTCATGGAAACTTTATATACAGGGAATAACAGGGTCTAGAAATAAAAAGTAATCATAGATAACATTAATTGAACTCGATTGAACTGGAAGAGAAGGCTTTGCGGTTAGTGTACCGCTTGCAGTCAATACACCACTTGCTCACTAGATGGACTCAAGGAGCTTCTTTCTGCTTCTGGCAGAAGGCAATGGTGAATTATAAGAGGCTTAAGTATTTACTCACAATATATTATCTTCTGACTCGTGGGGCTAGCTACAGCTTTAGACAGTACCCAAACGGTTTCAGGGAATTCTTTTCATCTGCTGAGACTTCTGGTTCTTCCTGGGCTGCTGGAGAAAGGAGGCAGACAATCTCTGACCTGGTCCTGATCTCCTCTGGATGATCTGTGTTATCTCCAGGACTTCCTGTCTTGGCAGGAGACCTTAAGGTGCAGGCAGGATGTCTCGCTATGTGCAGTCTCAGCACGGTGTCACACTGGCTATGCAGGCCGATCGCGTGGAGGCGTTTAGAGGCTGTTCCTGGTAAGCTCTTGAAACATGGTTTCCAGGCAGTTCAGAATATAAAGCAGCACAAATACAACGGCAGAGAGCAGATACAATGGCGGAGCACACATATAATGGTAGAGCACCTGTTGTGCTCCCTGCTCATCTCCTTTTATCCATACAGCCTGAGACTATTTGGCCTTTGGACACAGAATACCCAAATTTGGGCAGAACGTAGGCCTTGCACAAGGCATACACAAGCTGAGCGTGTGTACCTTGTTTACCACAGGTTGCAAAGGGCCAGGGTCCCCAGACTCAGTGGCTCCAGGTTCTTTTGTCTTCTTTCCCACAGTTGCTTCTCCCCAAAACAGAGGAAGGGAGAGCAGAAAAACGTGTCTGGGCAAGCCAGGACATGTATAAGCCTATTTTGACCTGCTTAGGCCTACCATGACAATCATTCAACCTGTTACCCAGCACTATCAGGTCAACTAAACCATGGCACCAAGTGTCACATCCAGTGTCTTTTTAAACACTGTCAGGGACGGGGGCTTCACCACCTTCCTGGGCAGCCCATTTCAATGACCACTCACTCTTCCTTTGAAAAATTTTTTTCCTAGCATTCAGTCTAAACATCCCCTGGCACAGCTTGAGACTGTGTCCCCTCATTCTGTCACTGGTTGTCTGGGAGAAGAGTCCAACCTCCACCTGGCTACAACCTCCCTTCAGATAGTTGTAGTTAAGTAGTTTCCAGGCCTTCACTGACTCGCACTCTGCCAGTTTGGAGCACAAACAACACTCATGTCCAACTGTGATGCTCTTGGTGGTCATAGCCTCCACTCAAAGTGCTACTTCAGATATTAAAGTGTGAAACAAATTTATTCTCATCAGGGCATGTAGGAATAACGAGTAGGCACTGTCCCAAAAGCATGTAAATCATGGAGATGCACACAGTTACTACCATGTGGCAGAAGTCCAGTTGGGTAGGATACTCATACATGAGGGAATAAGACAAGATTTCGATCAACTCCTGCCCAGATTGTCTAGTTGACTGGATAGAGCTGAGTGATAGGTTGGACTGGATGATCTTGGAGGTCTCTTCCAACCTCGTTGATTCTATGATTTTTCTTACTCTCCTGCCATGTGTCATTCTGCTTCTCCTCAGTCCCTTACTTAATGAAGAGAACAAAAACCCCAGTGCAGTTTCACTGTTTGTTGGCTTTCCAGAAGCCTGTCTTGCCTCAGTTGTGTAGGTGAGTGAGACATAAAGAAAAATGCCACCACGTGGTTTTAGTGACTGATGAACCCCAAATGCTCAGTTATGTTAGCTGATAAAAAACCTGCCTGTCTGAAACGTGTTCTCTCTGAGCATCTGTAGGGCAATATTTGAATGTCATATTGGTTCATCTCTCATCTTCCCATGGACTATTCACAATCAGGAGGAGAGGCTAATTTCAATAAATAGTCAACAGTAAATAATTTACTTTCCTGTAGAAGCTTTTCTTCTCCATTTTTACTCCTAGTTTCTGCTCAGCACTTCAGGGTAAGGCTGTTCTCCCAGAGGACTTTGTCAGTTGCCATAGGCTGTAGTTGAGGAATAAAATTTGCTCACAGTCTCCAGTGTAATGTAGAAAGGGAAAGCATTAATTAAAAAAAGAGCAACCTAATACAGCCCTATGAGTAGACCCTGGGCAGTGCAGAGCTAATTCTTCTGGTTCATTTCTCCTTCATACTTGGGCACTTATGCTGAGTCAGACAGATGAAACTATGCCTAGAGCAACACTCTTTAACTGCCTTTTTTTTTTTTTAATGTGGTGAACACCTGTCCTCTCTCTCCCATTGCATTAAAAACAGTACAAGTCTCATAATAGCATTTCTGTCTCTTTTTCTAAAGAAATTGATTGAAATCTATTGATACTTAACAACCTTTTTCATGGGAGATGATAATTGGCTAAATAGAGACGTCTTTACAGTATTTGATGGTTTTAAAGTAGTATATTTCAGACTAATTCTGCTTGGTTTTTTTAATAATAGGTTTCAGGCATTAGACCACTGGGACACATTCTGACCCAATATTGTGATCCTTAGTGTCCACAAAACAAGAAAGTGGCCAACAGTTTATATTCTGAAGGGAAATACAGGAAAAAGTCATGGACAGCTTAGAAACAACTTGTACATCAGGAAACTTTTTCCTAACATTTGACATTTTTAGTGGCTGGGTGTACGTGCCTTATTAGAGATGTTAATACAATTACAGTAGGGCCTTATTATCCACAAGACTATATAACTTGGAAAATGTTCCAAACAATTCTTTGTCTCAATGGTTGTTTTTTTTTAAGCAACAAGTTCTCTGCTTTAGAGATCAAATTGCTACATTCTGTTCAGTTCCACTGTCAGATTCTTCCGTTCAAGAGGCTTACCTGACTTAACTTCTTTAAGTCATTAGTCATCACATACTGCTTTACATTGTTCCTTTTAAATATACTATCTTTGTTCTCCTACTACAAAAGCTTTTTTCAAACCTTTGCTACTGATGACCCTACTTCTTAAGCACTTATTCTCAAGAATTTTCTTGAAGTAGTGGGTCACAACTGCACAGAACAGTGGGGTTTCTGTTTATAATTCATTGTACATGATGTCTGGATCGTCTTCCAGAATCACTACTATTAATTCAGAAGTCAGCAACGTGCACAAGTAGGTCAAATTGCTTTGTCATCATTTGTGTTATCTCGCATTTTATGTGTAGTGCTCTCAGTCCACCCAGCTTTATTGAATCGTGCTGAAGTGCTGTATGGCCCCTCTAGTCTAAATTAATCTGTCTAACTGTGGAACCTGCTTTTTTTTGACAACTTACAACTGATTTTTAGATCTCTCATGCCTAATATGAACAAACTCACCTCACTTTGCAGCTTTGGGGCAGCCAGTGACAACTTTTGACACATTATAATTTGACCATTATTCCACCTCTTTAATTTCTGTCTTGCAGCCATTTTCTATCCAATGATAGGACTTTAGCTCTGTTTTGTGTTTCCTACTGTACCTGTAAGCCATAGAGAGTTATTAATTCCTTCAACGCCTCCCTATCTGACAGCTAATTTTCTCTTGTCATATTAGCTGTATATACCAGGCCACTTGCAGCTGTTCCTGACTCCTTCAAGGCTTGACCTCTTTTCGAAGGCAAATCCTTCCCTCAGATTTCTGGGTCCCTCTAGGTAGATCATGAAGCACACAGATTCATGTAAAACAGTAATAAGAAGTTGCTTGTCCTGATATGGAAAGAATTCCCTCCAGAGCATCCCAAAATCCACTGAACAAAGTGGTATTACCTGAGGCAGTCTCATAATTTAAGGGAATGTAATAACATTGCAAGAGTACTGCCACACAAATCGAGGTGTCTCAGATCCAAACTTTCTGGCTATTCATAATTCATTGCTGGCTAGTCTAACAGTAGTGGTTATTACGATAAAGCAGTTTGGGGAAAACTGGAACCATAGGAAGCTGTAGTGATTTGATAACGAGTATCACACAAGGCATAAACCACCTCCACACACCTCTGTCAGCTCTAAAACACTGCCTGTGCCTGTCCTTGGATTTAGTAGCATGGGTGGCTGTGTGGGTCTTAAAGTTTAGTAGTACTAATTCAGGCTGACAAGGGTGATGGAAGGCACTCAGCAAAGGGCAGAGTCTGGTTCTTGAACTGTAGTTAATACTTAGCATATACTTAATTAATATTTAGTGTTCCTTGAATGGCAATGAGTTTTTAACACTTACAAGCATCTACTGCTCAGCAGCATTCTGGATCAAGGTTGTTCCATCTTACAGCCAGAGAATTCTTTTCTTCTTCGTGGAAGCAATTTTTGACCAGTTTTGTTCTCGTGCTCCTTCTTTAGCAGAGTACTGAGCTGCAAATAGTGCAAAAAACAAGATCTCCAAAACTGCTGTCTGGAAGTACTGCTTTCCCTTCCTTCATCTCTCTCCACTCGAATGAAAAATGAAAGTAAGGTGACATTCACTTCTACAGATGTAACTATTTGCAAATCTGTATATTTGTGAAACTTTAATTTTAGGCCTAAATTGACCTGACATGTCTTTTTAAGGAGCCTGCCCAAGGCCACATAGTGGCTCTGTGTCAGACAGGATTAGACCTCAGGAATTGTTGCCTTTCAGTCCATTAGACCAAGCTGACTCTTATGCTGCCATCAGAGCTCTTCAGGCCAGATCAGTCTGCTTGGTTTCTGCGTGGGCTTTATCTTTAAAAACATCCATATCCTAACTGCCTGAGAAATTAAAGTAATAGTTTTGTGTACCAGTAAGGGGGAACACTTTTGTGCGTGTTTGTGTACTGAAATTAAATCATACATGTGCCATACCTTTTATGAATGAATAAACAAACAAACAAAATAACCACAAATGAACAACCCCCCCAAAAAAACCCCAAACAAACAAAAAAACCCAAAGCAACAAACATCAGCAAAGGCAATAAATTCTGCCAGGCTGCTGGTCCACTTTGTGTCCTGATCACTTCATCTTTACATTTGGACAGGATTGCCTTTTGCAATTTGGCCAGCTCCAGAAACGTTGATTGTATTCACAGAATGAAGAAATAAGCACAAACTCAGGATAAAAGATTGTGAACTCAATTACAACTTTAAATTTGTTTCTTCATGATAATTGGACCACAGAACTTAGTATCCAGACATGATATTCTCTGCACTTACCTTGTTTTAAGGACTGTGCAAACCAGGTGATGCCTGTGTTCTAGGCAATATCAAACTCCTTAAGAGCAATGGGCATCTCTTTCTAGCTGGAGCCCAGCTCCAAAACTTGGCTCCGTCCTCTTCCTTTGCTGCTAACTCTGGCTTCTCCTATGCTTCAGGACAGGGCATACTGCATATAGTTTGTCAGACTGCTTCAAGACTCATTGACTGGCATATCAGGTGCAGGTTGCAAGTGTGGTTTGGCTCCAAGCACAGGGTTCCCTTGCTTCAGAGGAATGAAGGTTGGGGGTCATCCCACACGGAGAGATTCATGGTGGCGATGGCATGGCAAACTGTAAGCAGTATTTTTTCACAGTAGTTGTGGGAAAAAAAGGATTTGGAGCATGAGGAGAGTACAGTTAGAAGAACAGAAGTTTAGAAACTACTAACCGAAGTTCTGACATTAATGGAATTAGCCAAGCAAGATAGATTTCCCTGGATCTGCTGGGAAACTGCTGTGTCTTGCAATTTTTCAAGGCCCTTTAAAACCCTCACCGTGCAGTGCTGGACCAAGTATAAGACCGTTGCAGCTCCTTTTGTGCTGTTACAGGAACTTTGCCAGGCTTCAGATTTTCATGATATACACACAGTAGCTGTGGGAGAACTTCTTGCCATCTGTAGGTAATAACAATAATGTCTTGTACTGTTACGGTGCCTTTCATCTGTGTGTATCAAAAGGCTTTCTAAACATTACCTAGTTGACATGACTGTAGTGAGAAATGCTCTTCTAACTTGGGTGGTTTGAGTGGCTTTTATTAATCTATGAGCTTTGAAAAGGCTGCCAGTCTCCATGTGCTTACAAGACCAAGATAATGATGGACAAAAAGATGAGGTTATTTGGATCTTGTAGACTAGGACAGTTTAAGTATGGAGGAATACTTTTATGTAGTGCCATTTTTATACATTTCGACTGCGTTCTTAAAAATCCTTTCTTGGTCTAAAATCTAAGTAGTCACACAAAAGGAAGTAAATATACATCTAGGAATAGCCAAAAACAATGCTTTTTTTTTTGGAGAAGGAATATAAAAGGTCTTGGTGTTGACTCAAGGGAAAACAAAAACTAACCAAATTAGTCTCACAGCAAATACAAAACCCTTGATGGCCTGTGGTGGTATGTCCATCTTGAAAGCTGAGATTGCTTCTGGGGATTTTATCATCCTACTAATAGATTTGAAGGAGGGGGGGAAAGTGCTTTCTGGCAAAAATAATCCCTTCTTAAATGGGTTGGTCATTTATATTTCTGTCTGAGAAACTTGGTGAAATCCCTTTGTCCACTTCAGAGGGAATTGCTGTTTTCCCATCAATGTATGAGCTAGGGTGCTGCTTGTACTCCAGCAGCTGAGTGCAATACATCATTTCTCTCACTACAATTCAGCCTTTGCTGGAGAAGGGAAAAAAGCCTTTGTCTACCCATAGGCATCTCAGGGAGCCCAGCCCATGTAACTCTAAACTGTCTAGTCCGTGGTACCAGGAGTGCAACCAGGGCTTATACCCCTGAGGCATGGCTTTTTCCTTTCATGATGAATACTTGAGGCATAGCCTGTAAGGCTCCATCAGGAGTGTGGTACTAACTTGCTAAGGTGGGTATTTGAAATTCCTTGATACCTTTGTTTTGCAGTGAGCTCCACACAGGCAAGAGCTCTTCTACCCGAAAAGAAAATATATTTGGCTTTCAGGTCAAGCAATACAGCTCACAGTGGGATTGCAGTCCTGCTTTCTATGCTTTGTGCAGCTGCTGACCATACTGGAATGGAGGTACTGGCCAATTCTGTAGTGAACTTTGTAAAGGCCAACACCTACAAAGGCAGCTCAGAAAGGAAGGCCTGCCAGAATAACCATCTGTCCAAGTGTAACTGTCTGTCAAACTTCTTTGCATTCTTTGGCCAGAGTTGGGGATTTGTTTTTGTGGGTTTTTTAAAGAAAACGTGAGCCAAATAATGGCCATAGGTTTTTGATGCTCTCGTTATGTTACTGTGTTTAGAAGATGGTGCAAGCCCAAGAAGTAAAGAACTGTGAACATGAAATAGAAAGCAGTGTTAGAATTCAGTCATGCTCAACAGTGAAATATCCTAAAAATAAGAACAACTCTCCTTAATTTGAATCAATAGATTTCCTGTACTTTAAAGCATGCAAAGAATAGTTTTCACTTCATTGGGACAATTTGAAACCTTAACATTAATGATGCATTAGGGAGGCTACGTATATGATGACCTCGCTTTCCTTACACCAACACCGCTTAATGTTGAAACAAAACAGTGAGTGCTACCTAGCCACTGTGAAGGAGTTATCTGTCCTATCTTAAAATAAGTAAAAAAGAATCCACTGCATATTTACTGTGCGAAGCCATCACAAGAACATCTTCAACATAATAAACACCCAGAACCACAGCTAAAGTGAACATACATCATAGCAGCTATGAGTATATAATTGTCAATTCTTTGTTTAATTGTTATCATAGCCCGAGGACTTGAATCATTTGGAGACGCAGGTGGCAGTCAAGGTAAAATCAGGATGAAATGCATTGTGTTGTGGTTTTCTCAAAATTTAAAGTCAGTGTTAAATGTGTGTTCAGTGAGTAATGCACGGATGAATGTTCCCTTAAAATACTCTCCATAGAACTGGTAGGTCTTTCTGACTGATCCTGCTGGGCATGGAAACTCTCTTGTGCCTTCTGACAGTTGTTGATCTCACAAAGGCAGATTTTGGCATTGACCCACAGACCCCACTTGAGTCCCCATGCTGACTGGAGGCTTTCCAGCAAGGGAGGGCTCATTGGTCAAAGTCCAAGTGTTATTTCTCTGGAGCAAGGAAAAGGCTTTAAAGGAGTGCTTTTACCCTCTTGCTCTGCTCAGCTGAAGTTGCGCCAAGCTGCTCACCACTACTTTGAAAAGCAGAGAGCAGAGGGTGGGCATCAATCTCAGAAGAGCGGAGCCAGGCCGCCACCTTCTGCTGCTGGTGTCAGTTTCAGAAGAATTCTGGCTAAATTTCTTTTGAAAGCTTCCTTTTGTCTCCTTTCCTCCTCTCTATTATTAATTACAGTCCTCGATATCCTGCTGATGACAAGAAGATGAAGGTGATAAGGGGAAGAAATGTTTTACGTAGAGAGTTTTCTGTTTATTGTTTCTGTATCTAAATACTTTTAACACATACAATGCATGTACAGGTCTTGCTATAGTACAATACAGCTCCCTTCTCATGAAAAAGTACAGACCCTTCCAGTCTTCAAAGACAACCTCAACAATATGTATACCAGAAAGACTGCATTCTTGACTCAAAACAGATTTCTTCATTGCTGTGTTGTGATTCATCCCAAGTGTTGGCTGCCTTTTATTATTTTAATTTAGAAATGAAAGGAAATGCTTAGCATTAGAGTGTCATCTGATAAACTGGTGTGCCATAGGGCAAGCTAGTTCTGTATTAACTCTTCAAACAAGAACTGATGCTCTTGAAGAGTTATAGATGTTAGTGGATGATGAATAATCAGTTTACCCAGCTTCTTTTCTGTGAATTTATTTTTGAAAAAAGGGGAAGCCATAAAGAGAATAAATAAGCTATTTTTCTGCAGCTCTCTTATCCCACTCTGGAAGCACAAAGAAGTTTATTTTTGCTCATGAACAAGCCTCAGGTATTGTAAGTCTCCTCAGCATCACCTGTTGCTCAGCTTGTGATAATGTGCTGAGGCCACAGCTCAGGCAAACATTAGTGGGCAAGCAGTTCACGCCTGTGCAAAGTGCTGCTGCAACAGGATCTGGGCAGCTGAGCACTGGCCCAGAGAGGAAGCACTTCAGCTGTAAAGAGAAAGTAATGCTGAAGAGTTTGGGAGGATGGAGAGCACAGCTGGATTGCTTTCTCTACATCAGTGTAAAGGCTGGGGAACTGATAGTGTGGGAGGAAAGTGCCTGAGAAACTGACAGGCTAGGCAAAGCAGCAGGACCCTAAGAAGTATTTATGAGAAATCCAGGCTTGCGTGCAGTGGATCCCAGAGTTGCAGTAATAGTTAGAGGTGGTTTCCAAGTCATATGGGTGACTGTCAAATAAGTGCTTCTGTTTGGGGGTGGGAAATTTAAAAACACACTTTCAGAGACAGCGCATTTAAGGTCAAATGATGATATAGCAGTCACTTTTGAAAGGAACTGCAAGATTTCCACAGTGGTATCTATGCTGAGCTATTCTCTTTCTAGATTAAAAAAAAAAAAATTAAAAAAAAAATTAAAACTTTCCACATGCATACCCACAAGCCGTGATTTTGCTTAATGAGAGCAGTGTTTGCAGTAGAAACACACTCTCAGCCACCCTTCCAAGTGCTGCCATCATTTAGTGTAAATAGTTTCATAACAGCTTGGAACAAGAACAATTTCAAGTCAGAGATGTGTCATTCAGAACAAATCCAGAGAGAAGTCAAGTGACTGTCATATGTGAATCACTTTGAATTTAGCTGAATACAGGATGTAATCACCTCCATTTATTGTGATTATGAACATTTCTTTGTGCGAAAAAGGTTTTTGTCAGTTTTTAAAATACTTCTGGTGGCCAGCAATCCAACAGAGTGTAAAAAATTACGTCTTTACACCCCTGTCTCCAGAGCTGAAGTCATTAATTGCGTTAAGTAGCTCCATACAATTATGCTTTGTATTTCTGTAGTTTGTGTCTAAGGCAAGTGCCAAAGACAAGATAAAGGGACATTATTAGCGCAGATAAATTACAGGGAACTCCTTTCTCTGAGTGGTTTTGACCATCACATTTTCAGCCAATGTTACATCTAAGTTTTAAACAAGGAGAACAGTTTCAGGTTGGTGACTGAATAGCCCTCTCTAGATGAGGTTTGCCTTAGGAAAAAGGGGGGAAAAAATCTGGCTTTTCACTGCCTCATTGCTTGGTACTCCTGCCTTCACACTCTAGATACCTAAAGGCTGTTTCCAGGTGGGGGAAAACCTCTGATGTTCATTGCTTTTCACCAAGGATATTTTAAAGGTTAGAGGAAAGGAGAAGATTTGAATAAAACAACCCTTAAAGAAGCAATGTAGAAAAGTGGCTCACATCCTTTTACCAGTCTCACTCACTATATTCAAATCAGAGGAGAACTCACAATGTGTTTTTTCTGGCAGTGCAGCCCAACACTTGGAGGAGAGGGAAAGGAAACGCTCTGTCTGTTGCAGATGACCATTGAGACAATAAAGCATATGAGCATCCGGCTCTTTCATATGATCTGTTTTAGGAAACTCTTCAGTCCTAGGAGACTCTTCAGTCTGCAGTTTTACCACCCAGGGGTTTCTCATGGCATGGTAGAAGCTGGACAGTACTTCACCTTGGATAAACACGTGATGTTTGAAAACTAGAAGTGTCTCTGTTTTTCTAAAGGCTGGTGTGCTCTCTTGGATTGGTACTGCTCAGAGGCTCAACATCTACACTATGAGCTTTATTTTTTCCTGGGAATACAAAGCTGAGCTGCCATGGAGTGTGGCAGTTAAAGGGTTTTTTACCAGGAGAACTCTCAGGATAGGACACCATGCCAGATACACCAAAGCTATCTATGAATGTATATATCTGCACTCTTCAGAAGCTGTAAGAAATCAGCTCTTTGAAAAGAACTTTGTTGGATTTCATGCGTATTTAATCACACAGATAGTCATTAACATTTTAAACATCTCTGTCAACCAGGAACAGCCAGGAAACCCTGATTTCCAGATTGCCTGTGGGTAGCAGAGAGACAAGCTTATTGGTGATTGCCATTTTTCTGGATACATTTTTCTCACTTCGCATCAGAGGAAACATGACCAGAAATTTCTTCTGCCAAAATGCGTCTGCCTTGCATCTGCCTCTATCCAGAATATGCCTCACTTCAGGCACATGGATTACAAATGAACTAACACTGTGTGGCCTGTGTAGTTTAGTAAATGAGAGTGGAGAGAAGCGCTGGTGTGCTGTGGTATCCACAGGCTCTGCTTTATCCGTTCTGATTTCTGTTGGCCAGTGTAAAGGTTACCAGCCAGCTCCTGGGGTCTTCATTAATGTGTCCTACAGTGGGCAGAAGGAATCAGTGAGGAACTTAAAGAGCAAACACTGACTTTTATACTTCTGCTACAGAAGATGTAGTTTCATAGACTGGCACCAGCCGCTTGGAGACAGATGCAAACCAGCACACAAAGCCAGCCTATTCTTCTGGTTTTTGGGGATGTTTTTTTTTTGGTGTTTTTTGGTTTGTTTTTTTTGTTTGATTGGGTTTTTTTTTTTGTTTGGTTTTTTTAAAGTGCCATCAACTCTCTACCATTCTTTGATTTTCCTTGAAAAACTCTTCCTTAGTGCACTGTGTCTACCTGGAAGTGTTCTGCAAACAAGCCAGCAGTTCTCTGCGGGAAAAAAGAAAAAACAAACCATACTAGTGCCTTCCTGAAGGTCTAGATTTCTTACATAATCATAGCAGAGAGAGCGCGTAGGGCTAAGGAGACAGGAGGAGAGGGGATATAGAAGAAAGTAGCCTCTGCCCTACCTGCATGACAAACTTTGGGATGGCTCCCACGGGCTCTGTTGCCATAGCCTGTCTAGCCATGCAAGCCCTCCTTTTTCAGTCAGATGTGGTCAGGGTTAGAGTTTCACAGGCATCTGCTTCCTTATGGCCATTTTTCTGGTGCCCCCATGCTATTCCCAGATGTCTGTTTTTCATGAGATGCATATCATGAGCCTTTGAACTGCAAGCCTGACTTTGAGACCACACGGTCCACCCCAGCTGAACAATGGCCCTTCTCTAATTTGGTCTGGTGCAGTGCTTCTGCTCCTTCCGCCTCATCTTCACTTCATGGCCAAGTGGACAATAGCGCTTGACACTGCACACCGAACTTTCCTCTTGAACTGAGCTCATGTCAAGCTCATATTCAAGATTACTGCTTTCAGTGAGCTTTCAAGCAGTATGGTCATCATTTGGACCTTTTTTGATAAATGACATTAATTCACAGGAATATGGTCATGAAATAATTTGCATTCTTTCCTGTTGATGGAGAAATGGACCTGAGCCACAACTGTCAAAGCCCACACAGAGATGTCTCTCACGTGCTGGTTTCATTAAATACCTCTCACGGACACTGGAGATGGGCCCATACAGGGCTGCTGCAGAGTGCAGGAGAGTCTCCTGCCCCTGAAAGTTTATTCAAACTTTTGTATAAGAAAACCTAAGTATTGGCCTTGTTCTCACATCTCTTTTGCTCTCCATTTTGTTAATCTTTTGCATTTATGTTAATGAGTGAGTTGTGCAGTTTAATTTGACACATCATACCACTTTGTGGTGCACACTCTTCACTAATAAAGTGACTTTGTGTAGTGAGTCTACTTTTCAAGCTTTGAGTCTAGATCAAATAAAAATTATGTCTTTGAAGACATTTTTGTTGCTGTTCTTAAAACGTATGAGTAGCTTTCACACGTTGGAAACCAACTCCACTTTTTTGTTTTGCTTTCCTTTACTTTGGTTTAATTCGATAGGAAGTATACATATAATTATATCTCTCCGTTTGTCTGTCATACTTCCTGGAACCCAAGCAGAAAAGAATGGCACCTCTTGAAAGAGATTTTGCCTGTTGCTTAACAGCAAAGTCTGTTTCCAAACAAATATTTTAAGGCAAATTGACTGCTCTGGATAGGTTGGAAATAGACTTTCATAGCCTCAATTATAATACTTGGATAACAACATTTGTGAGATTAGAAATTGAATTAGCTGAGTTGAGATGTATTTGAAAATAAGCCTAAAATATACAATTAATTCTGGAGGACTGAACCCTAAAGCTGTTCTATTAATTAAAAATGTGCTTGTTGTTTTGTGATTTATTATATGTTGTGTAAATAAATCACATTGATAGGAGAAGAGGGAGGGCTGTAACATCTACATCCATCTCAAAACTCTCGCAAAAGAGTCACAGCTTCTTTTCTGTTGGTTGCATGCAATGTAATGTAAATGAAATACAGAAATGTATTTGTGGAGGCCATAGGGTTTTCAGTTGGCAGAGTAAAAATAGGAGATCACAACATACAACTTTGCAAAGTATGTCAGAAGGGTCTTGTGCAGACTGTACGTGGAAGGTGTTTAGGTTTCGTTTGTCTCCAGCCAGTATGATGGGATTAGGAGAGTTTCATTTCCATTATCCATGCTGTGCTTGACACTTTACAAATGAAAGTTTATTTCTATCACCAAAGGATTTACATGTAGGTCAAGACTTTACTAGCCATTAAGTGAGCTTATGTGAATGGTAGCTGCAGGTACAGCCAGGTTGTAGCAAGACTGCAGTTGGAAATTTGTAAATGGAGCGTAATTACAAAGCAGCAGATGGGAACACAATTTCTATCACCAACATTTGACATCAGTCTCTAGTCCAAATTGGGCCTGGGTGGAAGAAAGCACAACTGCCCTGTGTTTTGTTGTTTCTACTGCATACCCAGCTGCTTTGCTCTGTTGGAAAAGCCTACAGCAACTAGAGCAAGCTTGCAAATCTGACCTATTACTTTGAAGCGCTTTGTTTACGATCTTCATTTGATGGGTTTGTTTCTTTTTTCTCTCTCCCTTCCTCTCTCTCCCTTCCTCTCTCTCTCTCCCTCTCTCCCTTCCTCTCTCTCGTTTTCTCTCTTTCATGTGTGAACATGAGAGAGTCTATTTCTTTCATTTGGTTTTTAATGATAAATACTATGTGTCAGAGCAAGCAATTTTGTGACTCTATTTTGATCAACAAAACAACTGAATTTCCGAATCTCTTGCAGTTTGAAACAGTGCTTTCTCATTGGCAATATTAGGAATTGACCTGAAATAAATTAAAAGTTACATTAGATTATTATTCTCATCAGATTTACCTCTAGTGTCTAAGCATTGATTTTACTGCAAAGAGTAAACCTCAGTGCCTACAGCTGATTAATGTCCCATTCACAATTTGCATGCATGGATAGTATCTACCCAAAGGTCACAACAGAGGAGTGAGGTGAGCTATGTTAGTACCTCTTCCTGAGCCATGTTTGGCAACCAGAAGGAAAAAAGTATGTGAATATTTATGCCCAGGTGAAGGGATCAAAAAGGTCATTTTCAGCTCTATGATGTGTATGTTTCTTTTAATCAGTAATGATAACAATTAAATATACGTAGCAAAAATAAAGGCTATCTACTGCTTACTCAGCATTTACCAAATTAAGCTCATCACTGAAGACTGAGTTTTAATTTGTAGTATGGCTTTCTAGTGCTGTGTTTTCTGAGGCACAGAAAATCAACACATGGCAAGGGCAACCACAGGGAGTGATTGTCAGAAGGGCGTTGTGGGGTTAGTAGGAATGAGAAAAATAGATGGGCAAGAAGTAGAAAATTTGAGGTAATTTGATGTGAATTTGATATTTTAAATGACTAATTAGAGAAGGAAGTAATTGAATAGTTGAAACAATTCAGTATTAATTACATAAGTGCATTTCTTGGAAATGATGGATACAGAGAGAACCACCCAGTTTTCAAATTATTTTAGAAGAATGAACCATGGATCAATTTCTGTAGCTACTAGCTGCTATAGAACAGGGGGAATAGGGGGAGGAAAAAAAACAGTCCATAACAAAAATGCTTCCTGGATGCTGCTTCTCCAATTCCTATGTGGAGGAGAGTCATTTCCACAGTGTACTGAGTTCCTCTTGCTCTGCAAGGTTTCCCATGCTGCCTATCAACCCAATTCTCTGTGCTGTTATGGTGCTGCTTGGACACACCAGAGGAACTTGAGAGCATCTTGACCTGCCTTCTTGTATCTACACCATTACCACAGACCACCTGAGAACAAGGCACCATATGTGAGCAGAAACATCCAAGTGGAAGCTTACAGCTGAATGCAGTGGATGATTGCCTTGCACTGCTTGATTTTAGGAAGTGTTTTAGGTGGTTTAAAACTTAGATCTAAGTCCTGCAAGCACTTGCGTGTGGTGGGAATCACACTGATTGGGTCATGAGGTCAACTTCACTGCAGTTTTAAAAATGCCTGAGCTTTGTGTTTCCTTTTAGGGGATTTGTACCTAAGAACTATGGAGAGAAAAGAGGCTTATACAATGTTTAAACTAATGAGAGGTCTGTCTGACAGCTGAGTACGTTTCAGCTTGTGGGCACTAAGGTATTAGGACAGCTTGAGAGATTGCTTACTTGCATCCTACATAAGAAAATTGGAAAGAAAATTGTGAATCTACTGTTTGTTGGTCCCGAAATGCCATACAGAATTCTCTCATCTTTCAGAACACTTCAGTCAGTCCATATGTTGCTGGAAATGGTATGTATTTTGTCTGTGTTTCACAATGGGACTAGTCCAAGGCTCCTGCACTTGGAAGTCAGGATGGGCATGACTCAGAGATAGCCCAGGGCTGTGGCACTGGGATTCCTGCCACAGTAGGGGAGCTGCGGAAAGACATGCACGTGTGGAGGAAGAGAGTGAGCCTCCCAGAATGTCAGCTGCTTTCTTTCAGTCACTCTTCAGGCAGTGCCTGGTACAACAGATCAGGATCTTTTTGGGTTCCTGGCGCTACCTTGACATCTCAGATACAACCCTGTGCCCTCCTATCCCTCTTCCTTTTAGCACGGGAAGATGGTTTTCATCCTGGTCCCATCTCATCTTTGTGGTGGTTTGGCCCTGGCTGGGGAGCAAATGCCCACCAAAGCCGCTCTATCACTCCCCTTCTTAGATGGACAGGAGAGAGAGGAAATTAAAACAAAAGCCAGTTATAATATAGAAGCAATTTAATAATAATAATAAGCACAGGCAATAGACCATGTGGAAGTGAAAGCAGAGAGAGATGTTATGCTCTACTTCCCATCAGCAGGTGGTTGGTCTCAGGAAGCAGGGCTGTCTATGCGTAATGGTTCCCTTGGAGGACAGATGCCATGAGCATATCTCCACAGACCTCCTTCTTTCACTTCATTCTTATACCTGAGCTGACATCATATGGCATGGAATATCCCTTTGGCCAGTTTGGGTCAGCTGGCTCGGCTGCGTCCCCTCAGCGTACTCTCAGGGCAGGGAAATGTTGGAAAAGCACAGCCCAGGTACTCTGCTCAGCAGTAGCCAAAACACTGCTGTGTTATCAACACTCAGCTACACCACTGCAAAGCAAAGTCACAATCATCCTTTTGGCAGAGATGATGCAGTTGCTTAAATTTTTGAGGAGCTTCAAGCTAGCCCTGACTGATTCACATATATTTTACATATTTGCAGTATGTTGTTACAGTCCTTATGAGTAGCGATATCTCCAGGTGTACTGTATCCAAGATCAATAAATTCCTTTAAAATCTCTCTGTGTGCTATACCTAAGAGATTGGGAGTGCTTAGTAAGGCTCAAGTTAAAGTCAGCATATAAAGTTGACATTAATTTTAAATTGTGATTGTGAAGGTCAGATCTCAAAGATAGTTTATTTACCTATTTATCTTGAATACCTGTATTTTTACTCTCTGACTTAGAGTTATTAAAATAGAAAACATAAGGTATATCAAATTTTCTTCTTTAGATATTAAAAATTGACCCTTTTTTGCTTGCTTAAAAATCTTGAGAGAGTTTTTGATCACCTTCTCTTTTTAATCAGCAAAATTCTTTAAATTGTTCCCACTTTGATTTTCTTTTCTATGTATCCTGAACCAAACTTCATTTTTTGATAAATGATGTTTTGATGCCCATTTATATATTGTGAGACTGAAAAATAACTCTTAAGGACATTTTTTGAAGTAGAGGATTATGACAGTATTTTAATAAGATTTTTGGAGAGTGGAAAAGAAGGAGGAGGGGAATGTAAAAATTGCTTACACAACATTTAAAATCTGTGTGAGAGAAAAACATGAAGGAGAACTACAAATAATCACTTTGTGCATGTCTGTGGAAGTAGTTAATATCCTTGATAACTAAACCAAACACAGCAGGGAGATTTCTAACTTGCTTTGGTCTGTTTTCCACTTACCTGCTTCAGATGTGTTTTACCTCTCCCTTCAGTATCTAATGTTGCATTTCAGCTGTAGGGAAAATGATTCACTATTAACAATGATATTAATTTTGATATCCAGGCAGAGATTGGTAATAACTATGAAAACTGTTTATTAACATTAAGTCTCGCCAGAAACCTTATTTACAAGGTTAAAAAACGCACGGTTTGGAAATTTATACATACAGGGAACAGGCAAAACTGGAACACTGTAAAGGCAACTAGCATAAGCAAACATTTTTATAGGAAGAGAAGATTTGTGTGGTCACTTACACCGCTTGCAGTTAGTTATCCTGCTTAGCCACTGGATGGGCGCAGGAAGCTCCTTTCTGCTCATGGCAGAAGGCAATTAATGATTACAAGACGCTTGAAGTATTTACTCAAAACTATAATGGGACAATACCCAAAGCAGGTGGCAGGGCTGCTGCCAGGCCGAAAGCTGCTAGAGGCTTTGGAGCTTCCTCAGGCTCCTGGGTGCTTCAGAAAAGGAGGCAGACAATCTCTGACCTGGTCCTGGCTCTCTTGCAGCAGGCTCTCATGTGCAGGCAGATGTCTTGTGATGTGCAGTCTCGGCATGGTGTCACGCTGGCTGTGCAGGCTGAATGCGTGGAGGCATCAGAGCCTGATCCTGTTTGCTGGGGTCCCACCCAGCTCAGGATCAAAGAGGTAGTAAGCAGGCAGGGATACAATAGCAGAGAGCACAATACCCTTGTGCTACCTGCTCATCCCTTTATATCCATTCAGCCCGAGACTAATGGGCCTTTGGACATAGATTAGCCAATCAGGATGGCAGTTTGCCCAGTTCGACCATATTAGGTGAAGCTGGGGCTTTTGTCCCCTTTCCTGTGGCCACCACCCCCAGCACAGAAGCAGAGGGAGCAGGGGAGCATGCCTGGGCAAGCCAAGCTATGTACAAGCCCACCTTGGGCCTATTTAGGCCTACCATGACATCAACACAAAACAACTTTCATCTGCAGTACTGATATTCTTTCCACTGCAGCAGCTACTAATCCATGTACAGAAAAGGTCTCTACAACCATTCCTTCCAGATCTTAAAAATACTGTATATTGTTTTGGCATTTTCTCTTTGTATCAACTCAGTCTGCAATGATACAGGGCTTTTTTCCAGTGAGCATTCACTACTTTTTGCCTTAAGCAATTGTAGTATTGAAAATGGAATGCATTGGTGCTCACTGCCAGCCCAGCTACATCCCAGGATGTGAGAGCGCTTTCTTTCCTCACAAATCTGCCTATGAGCATCTAATGAAACAAAATTGAAAGTTCTATCTTACTCAAATAGTCTCGCGGGGTCTTGTACAAAAGTTAGCATCTGGTCTTTCCCAAATGGAAAGGATATGGGAAATAAAGTGAAAATAGTTTGAGGTGAGAAGCTCAGTTGAAATGCTTATTAATGAAGTCTCAGACATATGCCTCTGTCTCAGCATCATGGATCTTCATCTCAGAGCTTCTCCAGACTTTGACATCCATACCACTCACGTGCAATCTCACATATCTTCAACATCTGTTGCAAGGAAAGAAGCTATTCCACTTTGTTAAAGATAGAGTCCAGAGTATGATTCATTAATTCATCATTGCAACAAATACTTGGAGCCACATCAGCTTTATGGCTATCATAAAGTGTCTCACCTAACACAGAAAGAGAGCGCCTTGCAGTACCTGCCTAATACTGAAGTGATAATTGCCCTCTTGCACTGTTTTATGAGGCAGTAATCCAGTTCCTGAGCAGATAAACTACATGGCTGAAGGCTGAATAGTTTGTTTTGATGAGGAAGCTATATTATTGCAGAGTAAAACAGCATGATGGTACTACTGCCACTTTGTGGTGCTTGAGGTAGGGATTTTTTTGTTTTATGGTGTGGCTTGCAGGTTTTTTTAAGTCTTTCATGTGCCTTTACCCAACTACCAAAACTAAATTAAAACCTCTATGGATCTGGATTTCATCTCAGTATGTTCAGCTCACAAGGAAGATATACTTGTAGCCAATACAAGCAATGGAAAGGTTTTTAAATGTTGTGTGCAAGTAGGCAGGATTAAGGAATATGTCCTGCAAAGCAGTGCACTGCTGGACTGAACTCCTTTTGCTTGGTTTTCAGTTTTTCTCATTGCAAGTAGCACCAGCTAAGGCTTAGCATAGGATCAGCTGATGCACAGTCTGACCAGAGAGGTTACTCACCACTCTGCATGGCGTGGTGAGTACCTGAGGCTGGTACAGCTCAAGGGGTTCTGTGTATCAACTGCAGGAGGCCATATTGACTGTGCTTATTTGGGGATGGGTATTCATAATTTCTGCCAATACTGAGGCCTTGGACAAAGCCCCCACAGGCTGCTTAGCTGCCTGTCATATCATAGGGGCAAAATGCAGCTCCTCCAGAGGTTTCTCATTCTTCCACAGCAGTGCAAACGTGTGTGCGAAAGTGGTTATGTGCATATTTAGAGAATCATAGTATTGTCAGGGTTGGAAGGGACCTCAAGTATCATCTAGTTCCAACCCCTATGCCATGGACAGGGACAACTCACACTAGACCATGTCGCTCTCACAGGGAACGACCTTATCTATTTTCATGTTTCAATGGTTGTGTTCCTAAGTGGTTCTTGATAACTTTATCATCCTTCTTAAGCTGCTGGTTTTGTTATATGAAGCTTCCATGCTAGGCTGGACAAAATCAATAAATAACAAGACTATATTTTATCTCCTTTTCCTGCAAGCCTCCATTTCTCTTGAAATAAGCTGAGAATGTTGAAACACAGAATTATTTCCAATATAATAATGATAAACAGTGCCCTTTCATAAGTTTTGCTTATATAGAAGATTCTGAAGAGAAAACAAAAATGTCTTTCTTTTTCCTCATAGCATCTTCCCTTAGGCTTAATAGAAAAAAATGAAAAAAAAAAAAAAAACCAAAACAAAACAAAACAAAAAAACCTATTACAATGGCCTTTGCCAGTTTGCTGGCAGAGTGAGTAGGCATTTACCCTCGGAGATAAAACGGAGTCAGGGAGAAGGAGTCCACATTGCCCTTAGAAGGAATGATCATTCTTGTGGCACTGAATGTTTTAAAGCCAGCTGTTTGTCAGTCAGGCAGTGGATGTGTTTTTACTGCGCTCTGGTCTCACAGTTCAAACAAACCAATGCTGTGATACAGGAGGCTGTCCAAGTCAGAAGACTTAATAAATGTCTTTCTTTTCACCTAAACCTTTATTTTTTCCACACAGAACAAATGATATGGTTGCTGTAATATTTACTTAATTTTAAAAAGAAAAAAATTGCCAGCGTGTGTTACTGAGAGGAAATATGAAATGAGAAAAGGGTGGTCATAAGGCCACACCTTGAGAATTGTGTTCAGTTTTGGGGACCTTAGTACAAGAGGGATGTGGAGTTGCTGGAGAAAGTGCAGAGGAGGGCAACGAAGCTGGTGAAGGGTCTGGAGAATAAATCTTATGAAGAGTGACTGAAGGAGCTGAGGCTGCTTAGTTTGAAAAAGAGGAGGCTGAGGGGAGACCTCATCACTGTCTACAGCTACCTGAAAGGACGTTGTGGAGAGGCTGGTGCTGGTCTCTTCTCAGAGGTAAATAGTGATAGAACAAGAGGGAATGACCTCAAGCTGTGACTGGGTAGGTTTAGACCGGACATTAGGAAACATTTTTCTCCAGCAAGAGTGATCAGGCATTGGAATGGGCTGCCCATGGAGGTGGTTGAGTCCCCAACCCTGGATGTGTTTAAAAGTTGTTTGGATGTGGTACTTGGGGATATGGTTTAGGGTGAACGTTGTAGAGTAGGGATATTGGTTGGACTTGGTGATCCTAATGGTCTTTTCCAACCTGAATGTTTCTGTGATTTTGTGATTCTGTTTGCAAGGAGCTTCAAGATACCAAAATTACAGATCCTCTTCTACATCACCTGCAGAAATCCCAGGTGATAGCAGACTCCATGGGTTCCCCCTTGTCCCCCGCCCTCCTAGAGAGCTGAACAGGGCTGAAAGTGAGTCTGTGTCTTCTTTGTGGTCAGCTCTGGCAGTGCAGGCATATGGTGCCCCTCTTGCAGGCATCATTGCAGAGTCTGCAGTCAGACTGAGATCCGTATTTTTCTCTACACCCAAACTCAGAAGTGCCTCTTAAGTCAGGATGCGCAGCTTGAGATAAGTTAGGAGAACTGCCTCTCAGAAGGTGCTGAACACATCTTTCCTTTTGCCTTCTTTCCCTGCCAATTGCTAAACCATTTTTAAAGACTCTGGTTGTTCTATAGGTATTCCTGAAACACCATTCCTCTTATCTCTGAGCTCCAGGTAGAAATGTAATACAGGACATAATTGCACAAATGTCTCAGTAATGGTGCAAATTCAAATTAATTCGTGGATATCTCACTCTGTGCACATAACTCCTGACTGCATAGTTCAGCAGCATGCTTTTTAAGATGGAGCACCACAGTAGACATTAAGAAAAATAAAAGTATGGTCTTTGCAACAGTATGATTTTTTTTTCCTTCCAGGGATGACACCAATATATACCAAAACAGTCTACTTAATTCAGTTTAATTCTTCCTGGTAATATGTCTACAAAAACATTACAAGGAAGACAACCAAAGAAGCCCTTTGCTAGCTAAGTTAGATTCAGATTTATAAAATAAATATTTATCCCCTTGGACTCAAGTAGAAGAAGAATATTCATCATTCTCTTAGCCCTCTCCTCTATGGGCTCCCACAGCGCAAATCCTCATTCTTTCTGTGGGTGACACTGAAAGGTGTTTTCTTCACAGGTCCAGTCGTATCTCCTGTTTTGAGGGTGAAGCATAGCCACTGAGCCTGTAAGGATGCAGTGCTTTGCAGCGTGTGCAGCACACATGCTACATTGCCTGTATTCTACCTATCCTGGGAACAATGATCCAAAACCAGAGCATGACCAGCCTGCTCCTGGCAAATAACTACATAATCAGCTTGGCCCTACTGGCACTCTCACAACTGTGGATCATGCTACATTCATGTAGTCAAAGTAAAAATAATAGGGGAAGGGAGGGAGAGAGGAGCCATGGGGATCTAATTGAGCTGCCATCCCTGGAGATATTCAATGTCAGGCTTGACAAGGCTCTGAGCTGCTTGATCTAGTGGAGGATGTCCCTGATGACTGCAGGGGAATTGGACTAGATGACCTCTAGAGGTCTCTTCCAACCCAAACCATTCTGTGATTCTATGAAGGAGGGGGATAAAAGGACAAATTTCTGTTGTGCCATCTAACTCTTCAAAAATGCTTTGGCTCAGAAGCAGAATTGGTTTTGATTGTGTCCTAAGTGATTTGGACAATGACAAATTTGTGTTTCAGACAACAGGAATGTTTAGGTATCAGCAGACTGGCCATTTGTTTACATTCATTTTTTCCTGTAATGTACTCTCTTCCATCTCAGATGATGCTGTTCCTACATGTGCTGTTCACAGTAGCACTTTCAGCACTGACATTTCGATGCTAAGGAAAGTTAAAGGCAGGGAGTTCATTTTAGAAGCTCCCTTCAGGCTTTTGGCAGGATGTAGTGAGATGCCAGTTGTTCCCAGTCATTTTCTCTGAACGAGAATGTACTGGAGCATTCAACCGAGTAGACTATATTCAATGTTATTTCTTTATGGTATGTACACCATATTTTGTGTCAAGTGTAATGAAAGAGTTCAGCTGATCATGTGGTACCTACAAGAAAGCTGGTGAGGGACTTTTTAAGGTGTTTGGTAGTGATAGGACTTGGAGGGGGTGGATCCAAGATAGTGGAGGGTAGGTTCAGATTAGATGTTAGGAAGAAATTCCTCACCATAAAGATGGTGAGACAGTGGAACAGGTTGCCCAGGGAGGTGGTGAAAGCCCCATCTCTAGAAGTTTTTAAAGGCCAGGCTGGATGTGGCTCTGAGCAAGCTGAGAAAGTGTGAGGTTGAAAGTGTCCCTTGCCCATGGCAGGGGAGTTAGAACTAGATGGTCCTCGAGGTCACTTCCAACCCTGACAATTCTATGATTCTATGCATTGTCTATTATGAGGGTTTTTTCCTGTCATCTTCTAAGCTGACAGTTATTCAAAATTCAAGAAATTTTTGAAAGCTACCTGCTGCATGTAGTACTCTTGCCTTCTTTCCCCCACCTCACCTTTGGCAAATAAATAAGAACAAAAAAGGAAAGATAGTCAAACCTGTGTTACCTGTCAGAAAAGTCAGGTGAGATGAAACTATTTTTTCTTTCCTAAATCTCTCAGAGATATCATTTCTTCCTGCATTTCATCCACTGAAGTCATGTGTGTTGTGGTGGCAATGTATTATGAAAGGCAGTGGTGGTCCATCTATACTATAGTCAAAATATGAGGGCCTCATACTCCATCACAGCTGGGTAAAGCATAGTTCAACTATCTTTAGCACAATCAGACTGAAGCCAGGGCAATCAAGCCCTGCCTCATGCTTGCCACTGGAGTACTTATCATGGGTTCACCGATGCTCTGAATAGCCAGTGATGGGGTCTCTGTTGCCCTGGGTACCTTATCACTGACATCTGAACTAAATGAACTGACAGCAATTTGGACATGACCACACATGCTGCAGTTGCACCTCTAACTACTTACACAAAGGAAAGAGAGAGGCAGGTACTTGCACAGTCTAATTTTAGGCATCCATCTCAAGTAATGGAGATAATTTATTCTCCCAACTGACTAATTCCCCTGAGTCTTCTATGTAGCCCATGGGGAGAAGTTCCTCTTGAAAGGTGCTTCTGAGCAGGAAGATCTCACAGCCATGCATGGCATTCCACAATCTTAAGGCAATGCGAGTATCTCCCAGAAGCAACAGGCTTTGGAAGAGGAAGGTATCCCCCTTTTCATCAGCAGGATAATCTTTGGAGGTTAAAAGGGCACTCTTGAGGACTCCACCATCACGTCGGAAATGCGGAAGGCAATTATGGACCTCCAACATCTTTATAAGTAGAAGTTCCTTTGTTTGTCATTACTATTGCTGCTTTAAATAAGGCAGTATGTTTTCCAGTAGTTGGATATTTGGAGCAACGATATCTTATTTCTGTTCCACACAAAGATGGTGCAGGTCTGTAAATAGAGTGATCAGAGGACAGGCCCGGTTTTGAGATTTCTTTTTGTTAATGGGTTTTTTCCACTGGAAACTGCATAATTTGAATCCTTCTAATGTTAGCATTTATTTTAGCATATTCTGATGGAGACTGAGATTCCAACTTTTTACATACTAGTTAATTAGGATGTTTCAGAGGGGTCATCTTGCCTTTCTTTCTGCCAGTGCCATGTTTGTTCAGAGCTGTATTAAAGGACTTGTATTTCTGTGTCCCACTGACAAGCATGAAGATTGAATCATGTCTTGGTGGTGATTTAAACTAGGTAAAAGAAGCAAAAAATACCTGCAACATTTATCCTGCTTCCTCTCTATTAATGAGCACAGAATTTGTACTCTGGGTTCTGTAAACTTCATTTAGATGTGTCGGCAAGACCCAGAACTATATCAAAGGCCCGAAATTAGAAAAATAATTAAGAAGGCTCAATTCCCATTACTTTTCATCTTCAAACTGCTGCTTACACTTAGTTCCCAACAAATACCAAAAGGTCATCAACATTATTTTTTTTTTCCCTTCTGAATAGATTGTTTAGATCTCTTCTTAGGCTCCTGGTGCTGTACAATGTGGTACAGAAGAAGAGCCCCGTACACTACAAGCCAAACAGTTCATGCTGCATACTAAATGGAATTCAGACGAGGACAGTCCGTTTTTCTTTTTAATCACAGACAGTATTTGTAGCACTTCCTCTGTTTTCTATTTTCTTTCTTACTACTATGGATAAATGCAATGGAAATGTAATAATTTCTAATCAGGTTTAATTATATACTTTATGGTCATCCTTTATCTCTCCCACTTGCTAAAATGGTGAGTTTCTGTTTTGTTCAGCTTCCTTCGTTGGAACACATCATATAACAATATCATCACATAACAATATCTGTCTTCCAAACTTAGTGTGCATGCACAGGCACCAGCACCTGCCCTAGAAGCCTTTCCTGACTTTGACATCTTTGGGGTAGTTTTGCTGTGAGGATTCATATCAGATGTGTCCTGAAGAACAGTGAATTGGTGCATGCCTGCATGCCTGTGTACCCTTGGATTGATGCTGCATCGCAAATTCTGAAGCATTTCTCACACTGATAATAGGTGAGCCTTGTACCCACCATATTCATCTCAGGGCTCTGATGCTTCAAAGAAGATGCTAGGCTAATTCTCATACATATTCCTCAGTTTATTAATGCTGAAAGGTGTCCCTCTCATCTTTTTCTATTTCAAAGTGCTATTCTGAGGAGAAAACAGTTGCACTCTTGGGTTTAAGAAAATCACATTATTAAAAATCAAATGTTCTTACCTGCATTACTATGAAAACTTGAGATGTTCAGATAATTATAAAATCAGGGGGATTGAGTTTACTTATTTTTCTCTGCTTTATGTTTGGCAATCAAGGTTGATGAATTTACTACATAAAATTCTCTATTATTTCTAGCTCCAGGTAGAGCAAAGTTTGTATTTTAAGTGCTACAGACAAGGGTGCAATGTATTTGTTTATTCACTTTATAATCACCACAGGTATAATAACTTAAAAATCTGCGCTGAGATGTATATTTCATTGTGTCTTGTGTATAAGCTAGAAAAATTACTAAATAGTTGGGACAAGGAGGAGAGCTCTATTTCCACTCTTTGTTTAAGCTATTTTGCCCAGGCATTTCTCAGCCAAGGCTCAAGGATTCAAAGTGCAGGTTTAGTCTCTAATACAGTCCTCAATCCCTTTTGCAGCATTTTCTGGCTGCTGGTTTACAGTGCATCATGCTGCTTCCCTCTTTTTGTAACCTACTGCCATTCTGGTGACCTTTCCTTTTCTTCCCCAGCTTTCCCAGAAGTGAGCCACAGGCCAAAAAAAAAACAAAAAAAAAAAAACAAAAACAAAAAAAACCAAACAAACAACTCAGGAGAATGGAAATGGAAACAGAGTTGGCACTCACATTTTTATCCAGCACATTTTTTGTGTTCACAGGGGAAATCTTTATAACCTTGTCCAAAATGTCGACACATTTTTAAACAAATGTTGACAGGGGTGGGCAAACTTCAGCAAGTTTTTACTCTAGAGCTCATCTCCTTACTAAGAGATCTACCATTATGATATATGCTAAGAAAGCATTTCCTGGGTTGCAGTAGGATTTAGATAGTCTGATAACTCAACCATCATTCTCCCAGTCAAATCCGAGGAAAGTGTGGGTTTGCTCCTAAGGTCGGTTTCTGATAACCCAATAAAGACTAGCTGTGGGCAAGGTCATTTGACAGCTGAGTGGCAATCTTTCCTTTATGAGACCGCACTTCTACTACACAGGATGAAGTAAGTCACGGCTAATGAAAGCATAAAGTAGAATAAGAGCTTTTAGATAGCTGTAGCACCAAAAGGGGAAAAAACATACATCTTGGGATGCTGGAACACAGATATACTGGACTGATAACTCACAGACAGAAGGTCCCCAGCATGCTGTGCCAGGTTATTTTCATTAAGACTGGAGAAATCTGACGGATGTAGAGGAAGCAATGCTTCTTTGTCACTGACAGAGATGCTCTCACCTCTAAGTGGGGTTTTCAACAATGTGGGGGTGGCATAAGCCAGAGGTGAAACCCGAGCTCTGTTCAGTATTTGAAGGATATGGGATTTTTGCCTTTGACTTCAGTGAAGCCGGGATTTTGTGCCAGAAAATGTGAATCTAATGCTGTAAAATATATCAGTCACATAGCCGAAGAATAGATTTAGCTGACGTCGAGTTCGTCATATAGTAATGCTGTAGCATCTGTCACAGTGTCTGGAGATGAGAAAGTACTAGTAACAACAGAAATTGAATCTGTGTCCCTTTCATGATAAATGTTACCTGAGTTAGATGTGTGATTTCGACTGAAAATATGAAACTGAAAAATACATAATGGAATTGGTTTTCATTTGGCACTTTGTGAAAAGTGCAGGGATAACTGCTCTACTTGAAATCTGCTGTTGCTTTTTTTTTTTTATATGATTAACAAAGATTTTAAGGCTCATGAGGAATGGCTGAGGCTGTTATCCCTGTGCAGTAATATAAAAAGGATTAAAAAAAAAAAACAACTGTGAAGGGCACTGTGAATTGCTTTGGTGGCTTTGACAAAATAACAGCTGTGGTGACTGACGGTTCTCCAGCTGTGTGTGAGGGAGTCAACAGTTTTATTGGTTTACTTAAAAAGAAATATGGAGTGAACTTCCTACCTTTTCAATGAATGAGGTACTGAAAAGCCTCATGTGGGAAGGTATTAGCACTGGCAAATGTCATGGAAGTTGTTAAAGTGATTAACCTTGTTAAAGCGAGGAATGGAGCTTTCAACGGCTATCATTCTGTCTCTGACACACAAGCTGCTGAGAACAGAGTTTGGGGATTGGCTTCTTCAAGTTCAAGTATAAAAGGAGGTATTTTGAGAAATGAGAAATACTTTGTCTGATGAGAATTAAATGTTACTTTTCATGGACTTCTGGAAACAATAAACTACCACATAAACCACCACCGGACTTTGTCGGTGCATATCGTGCAGTATTATTGGTTTGTGTGACTTGGCATTTGTTTATAGATAATTCCTACCTCAGGTTTCTTTCTTATTGAAATATTAAAATTATTGGAAAATACAATAGGCAGAAGAGATAGTCTTCTTCCTAGCTATCAGATATATTTCAGCTAAAACAACAGATGAAAAATGCACTATCCATAGAAATTNACCTTGCTTATACTGTGATAAATTGTTAATGTAACTTGTTTTTTTTTTTGCTACAGCTTGAGTAAAATACTAGCATCACACTTTTTCATATATCCACACAAATTGGCACATAAGAGTCTGAGACAGGAACGCTGTAGACCTTTCACAGACAAAATTTTTACTGGACAAAGTAATTCTTGCAGTCAAGTCCTGAAAGAGTAAAACATGATGAGATACTGAACAACATACTTGTTTCCACACTATGAAGTTTTAAGTAGGCAGCCACAATGGAATATGGAGTTGCATGCTCCAATGTGGAGATGGCTGTAATAAGACATCACTTTTAGCCAAGGGGATAGAGTAGCAGTACAGAGTTGCATAATCAGTCCCTTATTGTCCACATTGGTTACACCCTGAAGGTAGAATAAAAATGGCAGAAAACACAGAACTGCTTCCCAAATGTTCCCCCAAAATTACAAGAGTTTGCTTCAAGAAAAGCACAAACTTGTTCATTTTCAATAAAAGCAATAGGTGAAAGAACCGCCTATGAATTTTAACCTCAAAAAAGTGAAGTAAATAAGCAAAAATAAATTGACTTGAATTCTTTTACCTTGTAGGTCCCCAGCAACCACTGGCAGAGCAGGTGTAGATAGCATAATAAAGCAGAAAACTATCAAAGTAATGTCAGTGGAGTCTTTCTTATCAAGTTGGAAATAAATATTTCTGTGTTTTATTTCTGGCCTGTTGGGGTTTTTTTTTTGTCTGGCTATTTTTTCAGATGTTTAGTTATAATGAGCCATTGCAGGAAGAAATGGGGAAATGAAACCAAGCCAATATTCTTTCATTTTAATGCAATTTTATGTCAGTGGTCTTGATCTTTTGTCATCCTAAGAATATTATTTTGGTTGCAGGCAGTATTTGAAAAAGATCATTTGGCTCTTCAGTATAGGTGATTTCTGTTTTAAAGGAATTCCCTCTACCTGGAGGAAATGTTGGTATAAATAAGACCAGACAAGTGATTGTGCCTTTCTTGAGATTTACTGGTGCTATAAATTTTAGCTAATCCCAGACCCAGGGAATCAGCACTGTAAAGCTCCAGGCCTTTAAACACATGAATAGCCCTATTGAAAGCAGTGGCACTTTGTACTTAAAGCTAAGTACCTGCATAAGTCTTTACAAGATCAGGGTCTAAGGCAGAAATGTATTACCCTGGTAGCTCAAATACCTAATTTTGGACCTATAATGCTGCTGTTGTTTGACCCTGTTGTCACACTTGGGTTGTCTTACCTGTTTACTTTAAGACCCCGAAAAAGCAGAATATGACTTTCATATCTTGCCTCTTTGACACTGTGGAAGAGGGTAGCTGTATTGTATTTAAGTCAAGCCTTGTTTTATTCACATGAAAAGAGCACCATATTTATCTTCTTATCCCCAAAACAGGTAAATTTGTGCTTATCGAGTGTTAGGGTTGCTCTCTTAATTCCAGAAAGCTGGTGTTTTGCCACCTCTCTCTGCTAAAGGCAGCAGTTTATAATCGTAACCTAACCACTCACCAGCTACTATGCCTTGTTATTATTATGCAATAGATGCTAAAAAAGCCTAACTGAGAAGTACTGTAGACCTACTGGGAGTATCAAGGAGTAGTGGAACTTTTGAGGAAAGCAGGAAAACTCAGCAGTATGGGACTCTTATTTGCCATAAGTTCTTTAAGTGGGTTTGGCTATTACTTATTTTTTCATCATTTACTATCTCTCTCTGTGATGAGTGTGTTTTCTACTCAATGGGATTGTACTATGGACATTTTAAAATGATTAACATGTGCTGTCATAACTAAAAGTACGTGTGGAAGACTTTGTAAATGAGAAAAATGTCACTGTTCTTGTTTAGGCTCAGCCAGCAGCTGAGCCCTATGAGGCCACTTGCAAACTGCACGCACACCTTCCTATCCTCCCACCTGACACTGGAGCTGTCAGAAACAGCTGCACCTGCCCAGGCCAACACTGCCCTCATACAGCAAGCATGATTTCAGCATGGAATACCCCACTGACTGGGTCAGATGGCTGTCCTGGTGTGGCCCCTCACAGCTTCTGGTGAAAAAAATTAACCCTGGCCTAGCCAAACCCAGGACAGGCAGGTGAAGAGGATTAAGACTACTGAAGTCTTCCTGTCGTGAAAAAGAGATAAGAGCACAGAAGGAGTCTTTTCTCAGAACAGGGTATATGTAACACTGACTATGTTTCATGGAGGGATGCTGCATTTCAGTGAATGATCTGAGTGTATGGCAGAAGGCATCCTAATATTGCTGAATGAAAGAGATGTGCCTGATAAATCTGGGACTTGCTTTGTACTAGCACTTCATCTACCAAACCTCTGGTGTTTCCATGTGAGTGAGAGACAGGTAGAGTCATGTTTGTAACCTGTAGCACATGGATATATTAGACCTGCTCCACAAAAAAATAGCAGTTCCTATCAAAGTGCTGGCTGAGGTACTACAGCCTTACAGAGCCAGATGGAACTGATAACCTGCTTGGTCTTTTNGCCCTGCTGGCCACGCTGCTCTTGATGCAGCCTAGGACTTGGTTGCTGTCTGGGCTGCATGCGCACACTGTATGACCTGGAGCAGCAGCTGATTGTGTAGCAACACATAGAAACTCTTTCTTTAGTAACTCTAAATGTTTTATTCGGTCAAACTATGTTTGATATAACTTAAATAATATGGTGCTATAATATTTCAGCAGTTGGTGGTATTACCTCTCTCTTGAAGTTTTCAGGGCATTAATTTCTAACTCAGTATGCTTTGTTTATAAAGGCATTTGTAGATAATTTCCGAGACCTTGGTAGTACCATCTGCATTTTTCCAGTGACAGTGAGTCTGGCACCCAGTGCTGTCTAATCCTTTCAAAATCCTCCAGTTTAGGAGCAAGCAGCAAAAGAGCTGGTGGGAAATCTGGATGTAGACTGCTATGTCTGAGCCTGTTAAATTTGGTGAGTGGATTACAAATCAGTTGAACGGTCACTTTCAGAAAGTAGTATTCAATGCCTTAGTATCCAAATGGAGGTCAGTGATGAGTGCTGTCCCTCAGAGGTCTGTACTGGGAAAGGACTTATGGAAAAGGACTTCAGAGTACTGATGGAGGAGAAGCTGGACATGAGCTGATAGTGTGTACTTGCAGTCCAGAAGGCCAAATGTACTATGGAGTGCATCAAAATAAATATGTCCAACAGGTCAAGGTAGGTGATCCTGCACCTCTACTCTGGCCTGGTGAAATCCCACCTGGAATACTGTGTCTAGCTCTGAGTCCTCAGCACAGGAAAGACATGAACCTCTTGGAATGGATCCAGAGGAGGACCACAGAAGTGGTCAGAGGGATGGAACAACTTTTCTATGAGGAAAGAGTTGGGGTTGCTCAGTCTGGAGAAGGCTCTGGAGGAGACTTTATATTGGCATTTCAGTACTTAAAATGGGCTTAAAAGAAGAGGACAGTCTTTTTAGTATGCCTGATGTGATAGGACAAGGGTTAGTGGCTTTAAACTAAAACAGTGAGGATGGTGAAACACTGGAGCAGGTTGCCCAGAGAGGTGATAGATGCCCCGTGCCTGGAAACTTTCCAGATCAGATTCGACATGGCTCTAGCAATGTGATCTACTTGGAGATGTCTCTGCTTATTGCAGGATGGTTGGTCTAGATGACCTTTAAAGGTCCCTTTCAACCCAAGGTATTCCTTGACTTGGAGGAGAAAAACCTTTCGTGTAGAACAGGAGGGAGCCAGGGTAGCAGGAATTTGGCTTTTGGGTAGCAGAGTTTCTTGAAAACAGTGGCTTGGGGTAGGGGTCTCTGAGGACAAGCTGTAATGGGGAGTTCAAGAACCAGCTACGACTTCAATTGATGTTTTGACCTGACCAGACTCAGGAGCCTGTTGCAGATCATGCTGATTGCACCATAATTCCAGATTAACTGGTGTGTTTAGCTACTTCAAAACACCTGGCTTGTACCTTGTAAGTGGGCTGAATCTTCCAAAAGTCCTGAGCATTTGGTCTCTGAAAACTAGGATTCAGTTTTTAGTGTATTATTTTTTTCTCTTCAGTTTGTGGGTTGGTTTTCCTTTTGTTTTCCTTTTCTTTAAAAAAAAATAAAAAAGAAAATAAGAAGAAAGAAAGCTTTTGAAACCTTAGTGTTTAATCTCAGTAGCTTCTGAAGCATCTTCTATGTGAAAAGAGGATATAAACTATTAGGGGCTTATTTGAGAATTTACAGAACTTTAACTGCTTGCTGTCTGACTGAAAGCATTTGCCTTGAAATACAGGGACTGGTACAGAAGTTTCTCATGGAGCAGCTGTCATGTTCCTGTCTGGAGTGAGCAAACTGTGTGCAGGGGGCATACTCTTTATGCATTAGAGTATCTTGATTTGTGGCTGCTGATGCTTTCAATCTTTTTGCATGTCTGTTTTGTGCAGACACTTCAATTATTTGATTTATTAGTAGTGCTGTACATAAGATGTGAATTTCAGAACTAGAAGTGCTTGTTTAGGGTGGCGTAAATCAGTACATAGAAAAATAATTTGTCTCCTTGCCTATTACTCATTACATTTTCCTTGATTTCCTCCTGGCCTTCCTTTGCTTCCATCCATCCAGGGCCTCCCTGTGATCACTCAGACAATGAGCTCTGTTCAAGTACTATATTTTAATACTTCTGTATTCTCTGGAGAGAGATGATGAAGAAAAGTGCAGCAGCAGGGAACACAAATGCAAACATTTTGTTAGAATTGTAAATGGTTGCAGTAAAACTACCTCCTATGTGCAGAATTCCTACAATCCTAAAGCCTGGAAAGCAGGGATGATGGACACAGAGAAGCACATGTGCTAGAACAGCTGTTAGTGTATGTGTTGTGTTAATCATTTGGGACTGTAAATCCATCCGTAATCACTGTCTGACAACTCAGAAGAATATGGAATTGCTGCACTTGTCCATTTACAAATTTCTGCATAAGTAATTGAGATCTTGCTGCTAAAACAGGCAGTAAGTCTGAGGGAAGATGAGATTCAGCCCCTTGCTTGAAGTCAGGCGGGTTATTTTGCCTCCATAGTTTTGCTTTCAAAATCCACCTGCAGAGCAAGGAGCCTTTCTGAGCCCCTTGTGGTGCCTTCTGTGGTAGGTTCCTCCTTGTTGGAAGTCTGATCCAAAAGAAATGTCATCTTCACACTTCTCCTTCTGAGCAAATAAAAATTTTCTAATGATAGAGTAATCCAAGTGCCACCAAGTGCTTGTTTGGTGCTGAATGAAAAGCAGCAGGATTGAAATAGATGTTTAAGGTAAAGTCTAACAGGGTGTAATAACTGGGATGGATAAGACACAGATTTAAATGACTTGAATTTCCTCTTGCCTTCATTTATCCAGAAACATAGAGGTTGTCTGTTGAAAGAAGTAAATTCATATTATTTTCAGGGTACCATAGTTTCAGAGGCTGTAGTGGAAGGCACAGGGGGTTTGCTGTGCAGATTTAGGACTTGCAAACACCTGTTCTCTGTGATTCTCACATCCATAATGTGCTCAGTGGATTAGGTACAATGCTCTGGTTTCCATGTCTCCAAGCCGAGCTCCCAGATCTCTGGAAATCCTAGAAGTGATAGCTATCAGGCTCTTGCCAGTTTGATGGCTTGTCCATGTAGTCACAGTGAAATTGCTGCCTTTAGAAATCCTGTGACCTTTGAGGTGGAAACATCCATACTACACTCTCTGGAGGATATTTTGCTCCCCTTTCTGGAAAGCAGCCACATATTTTTCACTGAATCGCTGGTAGGCAAAGCTAAACCCTGAAGCTGCGACTTGGCATAACTCTTTCAGCTGACAGATAGAAATGCTGCACTGTCAAGTCTATAGTTGTGAGTGACACTTCAGTGTTGAGGGAGGCAAAATTTGTATTTCACCTCAACAATTTTCTACTGTTTCCATGTGAATGACACCAACATGATCTTCTGAAGATGCAAGAAGTGTTAACAGTTATCACAGTGAACTGAGGCTTGCCTGCTTTCTGCCCACTCTGCACTGTGTCCCTGTGTTTCACTTTGGGTGACAGGTTTGCTGCCTTTTTTTTTTTTTTTTTTTTTTTTCCCAGAATAAAACCTAGGATGGGTCAATTCAAATTACCAGAATTCTGGTTCTGTGGATTCTATTCACATGCTAAATTTAAAGATTAAGAGGGAAGAAAAAAAAAAAAAAGAAAGAAAAATCAATCTTCACACAAAAGCACTTGTTGCTGTGTGCTGTCTTTGCTTCACTCACTCTCTAGCTGTGTGAAAGGAATTAATGAGGCACAGATCACAAGCTGATGTTTGTAGTCCTTCAAGGGCTTTTTTTCTTTTTGCTTAACTCAACTAAGCAAGCACTGTTAAATCTCTGCTAATTTCTTAAAATTAAAGCTGCACTTAAAAGTATTTTCTCATTAATCTGCAACAAACCATAACATGTAATATTTTCATCAGGACTATAGTGAAAATAGCATGCAACTCATCAACTTTGTCTCAGGCAGTATACAGTGTTGTAGCAATGGATGCTATCCTTCTTAAATACTTTTGTTTTCTATTTAAGTTACATGCATCTCTTATTATACTAATTTGGTTATCAGTAAATTACTTTCTTCTTCTTTTTTTCCTTTTATTTTTAATGGCACTGACACACACCCGAGCTGAGGCCCTCTGTATCCTGTGACCTAAAAGTCATTCTGCCAGAGATGCTTAACTGTTTTCTAACTGCCTCATTTTTAAGGGCAAATGACCTTTATAAAAGGTGCTGAAATGACAGTACTGAAGAATGGAGCCCTATTAATCTTTCAAGGCAACTTTAGCATAGGCAAGAGATAGCAGAGGTACAACAAGCTCATGGAGCTCTGTGATGCTGAAATGTGCAAATGTATTACTGGCAAAATGTGAATGAGGCAAATGTCAACTGGTTCAGCTGTGGGCTTAGCCAAAACTGATATTTTATGTGAAGTCAAAATACATAAAGCATTTTCCAGAAGAGCAGCAGGCAGACATCAGTGGGGTGAAAGGTTTTGAGTACTGTTCCCAGTGGAGTGATGCATCTGATCCTTACAGTTTTTCTCTTTTCAAGCTCCTGAAATGCTCTTAAGTCTCTGGGTTTAAGATAAAAAAATCAGATCCACCTACGGGTGCCAAATCAGTTTGAGGTTTCCATAAATGGAGAATTGCATCTTATTTTCAGGTCTTTCTGGCTTGGATGCTGCCAACATGGCAGAAACATTGCTGTTCTGAAGGGATCATGCCAGCTGATCACTTTTCTCAAGTAACTAGCAATAAGACAAGAGGAAATGGGCTTAAGGTGTGCCAGGGGAAGTTTAGATTGGATATTGGGAAAAATATCCCAATATTGGTGGTGAGCCATTGGAACGGGCTGCCCAGGGAGGTGATGGAGTCTGCATCCTTGGAGGTGTTCAAGAAGCATGTAGATGTGGCACTTCACTATATATTTAGTGGTCATTGTAATTGAGTTACAGTTGGCCTGGATGCTCTTAAAGGTCTTTTCCAACCTTAATGATTCTATGGTTCTCTGATTTTCAGCTTGAGATCTATGTCTCCTGGGAAGAAAGTGCATAGCATAGGTATCATTAAGTGCAGACTGAAGTATTCAGTGGGAAACTGCAAGTGCTGAAAGAAACTGTGTACACTTGCATCCCAGATGGCAAATCACATCCTGGGCTGCATCAAAAGAAGTGTGGCCGCCAGATTGAGAGAGATGATTCTGCCACTTTACTCTGTTCTGGTGACACCTCACCTGGAGCACTGTGTCTGATGTGGAGCTCTCAGTACAGGAAGGACAATGGACCAGATGGAGTGGGTCAAGAGGAGGGCCACAAAAATGATCAGGGGTCTGGAACACCACTGCTACAAAGACAGGCTGAGGGAGTTGGGGTTATTCAGGCTGGAGAAAGCTCCAGGGAGACTTAATAATAACTTTCCATTACCTGAAGGGGGCCTAGAATGAGGATGGAGAGAAACTGTTTACAAAGGCCTGTAGTGATAGGATGGGAGGCGATGGTTTCAAACTAGAGAAGAGTAGATTTAGATTGGATGTTAGGAACAGGTTCTTTACCATGATGGTAGTGGAACTCTGGAACAGGTTGCCCAGGGAGGGAGGTAATTGAGGCCCCATCCTTGGAGATATTCGAGGTGAGGTTTGACAGGGCTCTGAGCAACCTGCTCTAGTCAAGGGTGCCCCTTCTGACTGAAGAGGGGTTGGACTAGATGACCTTTAGAGGTCCTTTCCAACCCAGACCACTCTGATTCTATGATCATGAAGATCTCTGATCATTGGAAGAAGTTCACATTGCTGGCTATATTGTCTTCCCATCCTAGTGTCTCTTTCCACTATTTAAATATAATTGCACAGAAGTGTACTAAAGCCTGGTGCTTCATGATATTTTATTTTGTTTTCTACTGCTTGAGTCAGCTCACTAGACTTAGATGGGCTGTTAGAAGTTGCCTGCTTTCTGGCTGAACAGTGGAGAGCTGGATGGAGATTAACCTTGACAGGCAAATGTTTGTATTCGCTATCTGACAAAAAGGATGGAGAAAGTAAGTGCAGAGATAAAACAAACCTACACTGCCTTTTCTGGTTCTAAAGGACATATTAACTGAACTGGAAATTTAAGAAGAAATGGTTTTCTTCCTCCTTTTAGTTCTTACATCTTCATAACGAAGGAAGTGAAAAAATGATTTGGTGATAGAGCTTTTTGTCGAAAACCTAGAATCATAGAATAGTTTAGGTTGGAAGGGACCTCAAAGATTATCTAGTTTCAACCCCTCGCCATAGGCAGGGACACCTCTTGCTACAACAGGTCGCTCAAGGCCTCATCCAGCCTAGCCTTGAACTCCTCCAGGGAGGGAGCATCCACAACATTCCTGGGCAACCTGTGCCAGTATCTCACCACCCTCACTGTAAAGAACTTCTTCCTAACCTCTGGCAAAAGAAGTGTGGACTTAGAGCAACTGTCAGACTCACTAGAGAAGTGTACTGTGCCTGCTGCTGCTGACTTGCACCCAGCCAAATTTTGCCAGTGGAGAAACCATGCAGGCATTATGACCTGGGGTGACTTTGATGCACTGTCTCCCAAGAGTCCCTCACTTTACAGATGGATATACACCTATTTTTATGCAGGTATTTATTTAAATCAGCTTCTATACGACATTGAGAAGATTATGTATTGCAGTCTCCCTCCCATTTGAAAATGAGCATTATAATACCATTACGATATTATTTAAATAGTGCTTTTTGCACTCCTCCAAAGGAATTTTTATATGTAGAGTACATTTTGTCTGCTTCCAGCTGTTTTTCTGCTGAGTACCAGCACTGTGGTATAGCTCTGTCTCATGGGCTAAGAGACCAGCTTTCATTCCTAAAAAGGCAAGGCCTTCTGGTTTTGTGTGTGCATGCATGTAGGCGGATACACAGTGAAGAACTCAGTTGTATGGGGAAGCTTGGAGCATTTGGTAATGTTGAAATTGCTGTAAGAGGAGCTCTCATGTTTAGCCTCGTTATGCTTCCTACTTCTCTGTTCATTTTCTTGTTTAAATATTTTATTCTACCTCTGGTTGAAACAGCAAGATAGGAAGTACCTTAAGGGGGAAGAAAAGAAATTCCTTTGGTTTATGTTTCAGTGTTCTGCAGAGGGAACCTGAAAATACAAAGTAGAACACAACCCATGCACTGAAAGCATACAAAGCTATGTTAGATTTTTGTTGTTCGTTTCCATCTAGAAGGGGAGGCTGAAAATGATTAATTAAAACCATAGGAGAACTGTGACAAATGTATGATGTCTCAAGTACTCTCAGAAATAGATTCGACATTCTCTGCTGAAAAAGATATTATTTTGTTCGTCAAGGCTAGTAAATTTGTCTTAAGCTTTTTTTTTTTTTGACAGTTTTTAGCTTACAGTATATATGCAATGCCTAACCTGCAAGTCATATCTGCTAATGACTTAGCTGCCCCTTAAAGACTAAAGGAAGAGAACTGTGGCAACTATAGACCAGATGACATTTTGATGCATCATCTCTAGTAAGGTGCCCATCCCCTTGGGAAAAAAAAAAAAAAAGGTTGGAAATATTCATTTGTTTTGTTCTGGTGCTTAATGCTTGGAACAGATATATGGCTGGTGTGGTTCTCAAATGCTGTGTGTTAAATATAATGTCAGACCTGCTCCATTTATGATTAAATATTTCTCTACGGTAGGTAATTTTACTGTGCTTCTGACAGTTGTTCTTCATGTGCTCCTTTGTCTTCTTTCTTTACATAATCAAAGACAACCACTGCTCCATTTCTAAATGTGCTGAAAAACTATCCTTCATTTTTTTCTGCATAATTCTGAGCAAAAATCCATCATTATAAAACTTCCACCAGAAAGCTAAATATCAAGTCTTCTCAATTTCCCAGAGGAAAACATTTTTATCCTGAACAAATCCTTGTTTTTCACACAGCTCTTGAATATATTACACAAATTGAAGATGTACACACAAATTCAAACTAGTCAAGAAAAAAAAAAGAAAATAAAAAAGAATCCTAACAAACAACTATTTCAATAGCCCAATTATTTCTAAATATCCTTTGGCTGTGAAGTAAAATGTCTGATATATTTCCTTGAGCTTTGGTTGCAGTGAGATTAAACAACAAATGCTGAATTGAGTTGTAGACTAGTGCTGGAAGCACTGTCTCTGTACTGGGAAACTCTTTCAGGATTAAAAAAAAATACTAAGTTCCTCACAGAGAGAGGAGGAGTTTTGCTTCCATCTTCTCCCCCTTACCCTTGCCCCCAGCTCCACTAATAGCAGAGTAATCAAAGCACCTATTTGGAGTGCAGGAAACAACAAACCATTTAAACCAAGCAGATCACATGGATTTTGGTGGAAAATAAATTCCCCTGTTGCCAGTCTTCCCCCACCCCTTCCTGTTGTCATCCATCTCCCACAGGTAGCTCAGTTATTCAAGACAGAAAACCTTCATGTTCTGTCTTAGCAGCAGAGGCATAGAGTATCTCAAATTGTAAGGGACTCATCAAGTCCAACTTCCTGCTTCTTGCAGGACTATCTAAAAACTGAACTATATGAATAGCAACACTGTCCCAATGCTTTCTGAACTCTGACAGGGTTGCTGCCATGACCCCTGGGGAGCCTATTTCAGTGACTGACCACCTTCTCAGTGAAGAACCTTTTCCTAATACCCAATCTGAACTTACCTGACACAGCTTCATTCCAGTTCCTTGTGTTCTATCACTGGTGACCAAAGAGAGATCAGCAACTCCGTCTGCTGCTCTCTTTGACAAAGTTACAGGCTGTAATGATCTCACCCCTCAGTCTTCTCCAGGCTGAACAAACCAAGTTCACAAGTCCTACCCTCAAGGCCTCTCACTATTCCTCTGAATACATTTTAATAATTTCATGCCTTTCTTATTCTATTGAGATGCCCAAAAAATGCATATAGCATTTCAGGTGAGGCAGCACCATGGCCATGTATTGTGGGGCAATTGCCTCCTTTGACTGGATAGTTATGGTATGCTTGATGCACCCCAAGACACAGTTTGGCTGCCAAGACACACTACTGACTCAGTAGTGATCTGCTCTAGGTGATCCTGCTCTGGTAGGGGGGCTGGACCAGATGATCTTTCAAGGTCTGTTGCAGCCCCTGACATTCTATGATTCTATATTCAATTTGCCAACAACCAAACCCCCCAGATCACTTTCTGTGGGGCTGTTCATCAGCCTTGTCCCCCAGTTTGTATGTATAACCAGGATTACTTTATCCCAGGTGAAAAATCCTGTGCTTACTTTTATTGACATTTCTTACAGTTGGTAGTTGCCCAGCTGTCCAGACGTCTCTGTAAGGTCTTTATCACCAAGGGACTCCACAGCTTCTCCTAATTTAGTATCATCAGCAAAGTTACTTAATGCATGTTCAGTTTCTGCATCCAGATCATTAAAAAAAAAAAGAAAAAAAAGGAAAAAAAACCACCCAACACCTCAAAACAAAAAAAAACAACAAAAAAACAACAAACAAACAAACAAACAAAACCCCACAAAAAACCAAAAGCCCCAACCCATTTAAGAGCTCTGGTACTAAAATTAAGCCCTGGAGAACCCCATTGGTGCCTGGCTGTCAGCCTGATGTAACCCCATTTTTTATAATTCTTTAGGCCTAACCTGTCAGCTAGTTGTTCACCCAGTATATTATGGGCTTGTCTAACTATATGCTGGACATTTTGTCCAGAAAGATACTGTGAGAAACATTATCAAAAGCTCTGCTCAAATGCAAAATTCCCACATCTGCTGGCTTCCCTTGTTTGACTAGATGGGTGACCTTGTCATAAAAGGCAATTAAGTTAGTTAAGCAGAACTTCCCACTCATGAACCTGTGATGGTTCTGACTCTTGAAGTTCATTTCTTTTGTGTAAAGACGACCTCAGTGTTTCATAAGACAGAGTTGCAGAGAAGGGCAGCTAAGCTGAAGAAGAGTCCAGAGAACAAGTTTTATGAGGAGCGGTTGAGGGAAGTGGAGAGAAGGCTGAGGAAAGACTTCATTGCTCTCTACAGCTACCTGAAAGGAGATTGAAGTGAGGTGTGGTTAGTTTCTTCTCTCTAGTATGAGGTGACAGAATGAGTGGAAATGGCCTGAAATTGTGCCAGGGGAGGTTTAAGCTGGATATTAGGAAGAATATCTTTACCGCAAGAGTGCTCAGGCCTTGAAATCTGCCCAGGGAGGTGGTGGAGTTGCCATCCCTGGAGGTGCTGAAGAAGTGTGTGGACATAGCACTTAAGGGTGTGGTTTAATAGCCATGGTGGTCTTAGGTTGACACTTGGTGATCTTAGTGGTGTTTTCCAACCAGAACAATTCTTTGATTCTATGATTTATTGAATACGTTCTGCTTGAGGGTCTTAAGCCTGGTGCTTTGAGTTGAGCCCTTAGTTTTGCAGGATAGAGACACATACCTTCACGGGCACTGAGAAAAGTTTATCACAGATACTTAACTTTGAAGTTTATGTTTCTTTTTAGATGATTAGACACTTGATAAACCACTTGGAAGAAATATTTAATGGTGTTTTTCTGGTGGGTGTAGGAAATTGTTATCTGGCATGAATGTTCAGCACTTTTGTGGACTTTCTGAAATCAGAGGCTGAGCATTTTTTGTTTAGTCGAATAATATAAGCATTACTTTGGAGTAGGAGAAACAAACTGATTCCTATCAATACAGCTCTTGTGCAGGGGATATCAGTCTGTTTTTTTACAGTGTTCATTACCCAACAAAATTCTTAGTTTTACTTCATTTTTCTCATTTTTCTTCACATAAGTATATACATACTTCTCTCTCTTTTCAATCTTCTATTTTATTGACTAGAAATAAAATTCTTCCAAGTAATGGTTATTGTAACGTGAGTTAACAAATCTGTTCTCTGTAGGCACACCCCAGAGTGTCATAAGCTCAGCTGAGGTTTTGTGGCACACAATGGCCTGATTCGTGATGTTTCATTATGGCCAAAGCTGAAAGTTATGGTTTGCTTTAAGACCTGTGTTACTTGGGGCAGTGATTGAATGTGTTCAGCATTAGTCTTTCTCACAGTGTTTTCCTCAAACTATTTCTCCTGTTTGGACTAGTGCATACATTGAAGATACAATGATTGCCATTGCTTTCCCAAAATATTCCATAAGGGCACATCAATGACTCAGTTTTTGTAGGCTGACTTTAGGGACTTCCTCTACATGTGTGTGCACTGAAATTAAATAGACTAAAAAAAACATAATTAAACTTTGTGATTTGGTTTTGGTTGGTTGGTTTGGTTTGGTTTTTATAATGCCTTGGTTGAAGTAAGCAAGAAATTGGATGCTTTCTGGACAGTCACAGAATCATCAATCAGTGAGCTGCTAAAATTGAGTTAGGGATAGACAGCCTTGGAGAATGTTACTACAACTGCATCATGTTCCAATGACATGAAGATCTCCTACTTGGACACCTGACTTCTTAAGCTTTTCTTGAAGGGGAGTCCCGGACAAATTATCTATTTTATTTAGCATTGAGTAAGTCTGTGAGATCCTGCTGTCTGTATTGATCCTTAGCTGTGGTCTCATGCTGGGCATTAACCTTTTTTTGCCCTTTACATTTTAAATTCGTTTAGTGGTAAGGAAAAAGGACAAAGCACCTAAAAACCGAACTGAACAGAGCAACTGAAACAATCTTTCTATCAAGGTCACGTAAGACCCCTTAGGCTGTTACTTCAACAATGTGAGGCTACCTGTTTTTTCTACAATTCTTCAGTTACAGGATCATGCCTGAGAATTGCCTGAGCATCTGTAGCGGGAAGTCCTGACAACAGAGGGTTTTTTACTCCAAAACAGACAATTTCACCTCTTTCTGATGAGAAAACACACACCTCATCTTCCTCTTTCAAACAAAGCATTTATGTGCCCCTGCCTTCCCTTGTGTTCCATTACTGAATACTTGCTCTTGATCCATACTTGCAGTGTCTGGGTAAATTGAGTTTTTAGGGATGCAGACTTTAAAGGACTATACTACTGTTCATTTGCAAGTTGCAAAGATAATGTAATATCCAGAGATATTAGGGTTTTTTTTCTTTTATATACAAGCTCAAAAAAAAATGGAGCATGTCCATTAAGTCTTTGATGTTTGTGCTACAGAGCCAGTTCTTGGTATAACTTAGTCATGCTTTTAGTACGTGAACTCTTCATCCTGTTGAGAGAGGCTTTAGCAGAAAAAGGGCTGTTATGTTCAGCACTCAGCTGAGTCATTTAATGCATGTTCCCAAAAGTTTGTCAGTAATGTTTTACTTGCACTAAAAGCTCCACACAAAAATTATCAGGTGCAAAATATTAGATGGATGGCCAATAAAAAGAGACAATATGCAGCTTACAATTTATTTTTCACTACAAGAACTGTCTGGGAAAGATCTGGAATATCAGTCAGGTACAATAGCTGCTCTATATGGTAAGTAAGAGGATAAATCAATGAGTTTTTTTAAAATCACTTTTACCCCATGCATAACAGCCTGAATCATAAAAGCTTCAGCCCTAAATAGAGTGACCATTTTGAAAAGAAGTGGAAGAGGGAGATGTTGCAAGCAGTCATATTCTTTAGGCAACTCTTGACAGAGGACAGTAAGTGCAAATTTGTAGAAACCACGTCATCACAAGCCCCCCAGTTCTTTGTTTCTCCTTTCTGCAGTTTTCTTTTACAAAACACAAAGAGTTGCAAAGTTCTACCCATAATATTCCTCTGTTCTTGAGGAGCCTGTTTCACTCAGTTACCAACCACTTCCCAAGATACACCATCTTATCAGCATTAACTCAAAACAGAAGTTGCAGAAATTAACTTTTGCAAGAAGATGGGCAAAAGGTGCACTCCTCCTCCTTGACTACAGAGCTAGCACTCTTGAGCTTACACAGGAAGGTATCAGAGGGCATTTTGTTCATCAGCCTCAGTCCCAGACCTATGTGCACCCTAACTTAGGAGGAATCAGAGTTTAAATTTAATCATAGAATGGTCCAGGTTGCAAAGGACCTGTAAAGGTCATATAGTCCAACCCCTGCTGCAGTCAGCACAGACATCCTCAGCTAGACCAGGATGCCCAGAGCCCTGTCAAGCCTCACCTTGAATATATCCAGGGAAGGAGCCTCAACTACCTCCCTGGGCAACCTGTTCCAGTGTCCCACCACTTTTTCCTAACAACCAAATCTAAATCTACTCTTCTCTAGTTCGAAGCCATTGCCCCTTGTCCTGTCACTGCAGGCCTTTGTAAACAGTCTCTATCCATCCTTCGTGTAGGCCCCTTGGAAGGCTGCTATTAGGTTTCCCTGGAGCCTTCTTCTCTAGGCTTGTTTGAACAACCCCAGCTCCCTCAGCCTGTCTTTGTAGCAGAGGTGCTCCAAGTCCCTGATCATTTTTGCCACTATGGCCATTAAACCATGTCCCAGAGTGCCATGTCTACATTTTTTTTAACACCTCCAAGGATGGTGACTCTACCACCTCCACAGGCAGCCTGTTTCAGTGGCTGACCACCCATTTAGTAAACAAAGTTTTCCTAATCACAGTATCACAGTATCACAGTATAGCAAGGTTGGAAGAGACCTCAAAGATCATCAAGTCCAACCCACTACCACAAACCTCAAGACTAGACCATGGCACCAAGTGCCACGTCCAAATGTGCCTTGAACACCTCCAGGGACGGTGACTCCACCACCNTGCAGAGCCCTTCTTCTGCCCTCCAACCCACCAACATCTGCCCCCAGCTTGGTGTCATCTGCAAACTTGCTGACTGTCTCAATGCCCTCATCCAGATCATCAATGAAGATGTTAAAGAGGATGGGGCCCAGTACTGATCCCTGGGGGACACCGCTAGTGACCGGCCTCCAGCTGGATGTGGCACCATTCACCACCACTCTCTGGGCTAATATCCAACCTAAGCTTTCCTTGGTGCAGTTTCAGACCATTTTCTCTTGTTCTATCATCTGATAATAGAAGATACCAACCCCCATCTCACTCCAGCCTCCTTTCAGGTAATTGTAGAGAGCAATGAGGTTTTTCCTACTTTTTTTTTTTTTCCCCTAGAATGAAGACTATCCACTCCTCCCACAGAACAATCTCTAAGATTTTGCAGTTGCTTTCTCTCTTCTTGTTGCTTTACCTTGCTAAGTTCATTTCTGATATCTTCCAGCTCTTGTCAGTCAGTTTTCCCCAGCTTTTTTTCTTCTGCTTCTAAATACCTCAACCTCATGTGCTCCAGCATTTGTTGCTCTTTTTTAAGGTGAGCCTTTGCATTTTCTTTTTCATGCTATTTAACCTTGCAAGTTCTCTCAAAGCCCTTGTCCACTGTTGTTTGTAGTGTAATTAGTCACCTCAGTGATACAATAGAAGTTAAAATATCCATCACCTCCTATAGTTAACTTCAGTCTGTAACTTTACAGACCAACAATGCTGTTTTTGCTGGTGAGGTATCTGACAACTCAGGGATGAAGACAAACCTTTTGGTGACCAATACATCTCAAAGTCAGCACATGCAGTTATACATCTACCATTGGAAGCAAAGTGATGCTGTTTCCAGTTTCTCTTGGGTGTTCCCATAGTGGTTTTTACTTTTTTGCGAATAGTCAGATTCTTATTTGATATGTTGTATGTTCTGGTCTGTGTGATCATGTGTGGAAATCTGTGGGATTTACAGGTGAACTACACTGTTTTTCCTTGTATAGAATTACAACTTGGTGAATCTTATTTAAGAGAACCTAAAAATAAGTCATCCAAATTCTCCGTTAGTATATTATACGTGCCCCTCAGATACTGGAAAAATGGAAACATATTACTTAAATACAGCAGACAAAATAATAAGCACATCAATCAGTGACTGAAAATGCTGTCCAAAATATGTTTTTATTGCAAGTTCTTATCAAATATGCATTACTTTAATGATTGACACTTTGCAAAGACACTTTAGAAGAAAATTTTGTGGAAGAAGACTGGAAAAGACTGCAGTCTACTTGGTGGTGAAATGTGGTTTAATTTAAAAATCATATAGTTATTATGGAAAGAGCCGTATAAATCAAATGTGTCAGTGCTGACAAGATTTTTATCAGGCATTCTAGTCCTCTGTAGTCTCCCAAACACCATGCAATGAGTATGTACAACAAAGTCAATTTCCAAGCTATTGCAGCAAGAATAATGATATGTTTTCCTTTTTCTTTCAGTATTGGGAAAAATTTATCCTATTTATCTGAATGGCATTGGTATGAACAGGGAAAAGTGCATGAATAGAAAGAAACCATCCACTGTGCCTAAAAACTTTCATGTAGTACATTGCCTTTAGCATAGCCCCAGTTCTTACAAAGTTGTTGCAAACATTCAGTCCAGAATCTTTTCCTCCCTAGATCAATGAATCAACTGAATGGAAGCATCCCTGATTTTTTTTTCATTATTTTTTTCCCTGCTACTGGCATACACAGCTAACAAAACAACTTTCATGGAAATGGCTATAGGTAATACAACCCAAAAACCCCTCAGAGAATCCCTTCCCACTTCCCCACTCATTCTCACAGGCACACACACACACACACACCTACCCAAGCTGAGTGGTGCAGTTGATAAGATTGAGGGATGGGATGCCATCCAGGGGGACCTATTCAGGCTGGAGAGGTGGACTGAGGAGAATCTCATGAGGTTCAATAAAGCAAAGTGCAATGTCCTGCACCTAGGTAGGGGCAAACCTCAGTATTAATACAGGCTGATGAAAATGAGAGCAGCCCTACAGAAAAGGATTTAAGGGTACTGGTGGAAAAAAGGCTGGGAATGAGCCAACAATAGGCACTTGCAGCTTGGAAGGCCAATCACATCCAGAGCTGCTTCAAAAGAACCATGGCCAGCAGGTTGAGAGAGAAGATTCTGCCACTCTAGTCTGCTTCAGATGAGACCTCACCTGAAGTACTGTGTCCAGCTATGGGACCCCCAACACAAGAGAGACATGGACCTGCAGGAGCAGGTTCAGAGGAGGGCCACAAAGATGGTCAGGGTGCTGGAGCCTTTGAAGACAGGCTGAGAGATTTGAGGCTGCTCAACCTAGAGAAAAGAAGGCTCTGGGGAGACCTTATAACTATATTAAAATATCTGAAGGGGACCTACAAGAAGGCTGGGAAAGGACTGTTTAGAAGGGCTTGTAGCAATGTGATGAGAGGCAGTGGTTTGAAACTGGATCAGGACAGATTTAGGTTGGACATAAGGAAGAAGTTCTTTACTATGAGAGTGGTGAAATACTGGAACAGGTTGCCGAGGGATGTGGTGAGGCCCTGTCCCTTTAGACATTCAAGATCAGACTTGATGTATCCCTGTGCAGCCTGATCTACTTAGAGGTGTCCCCACTGACTAGGGGGATTGGGTAAGATGGCCTTTGAGGGTCCCTTCCAACCCAATGCAATTTGTCAGTCTGTGAGTAAGTGCACATTGCCTGTTGATCCTATGTGTCAGTAAGTTCTCTGTGTTTATTAGTAATTGTGCATGTGGCTAGCTCTCATGTTCATTTTTTCATCACTGAAGCTATATGTACACTACAGTTCTTGTAGGAGTGTCTCTGGGGGCCAGTGAAGGATCAGTGTCAGTAAGTATTGACAGGGGAGGCAGTAACTTAAGAAAGATTCAGGTACCGCCCAAAGACTGTATTAACTGAAGAGGAAGGGAGCCTGAGGACTTTATGTATCAGCAGCAGTTTCTAATAACAGATTGAATTAATTTTGCAGAGCAACTTGACAGTGAAATGTACTGCTCTTTTTTTTTTTTTTTAACTAAAAATTGCATTCTAAAGACTATCTTGTAGACAGCATTTTTCCTAACTCACAAAACACTAACATTATTGAGGAGAAGATGGAGAAGAAGAGAAACTTGTGGCAAACAGAGCCTGTATCAGTGTGACACCCAACTCTTCTTGGTGTTTAACTTTTAAATGAGGGCTTGCGTGCCAGTTCCTTAACTTTAAAAATGACTCCGAGGAAATTACTTCCCAGAGAAAATGCTAGGCTCTTTGGACAGACTGGACACAAGCCATCCACCACACAGTTTCTGATGGCTGAAGGCACTTGTTGGTCTGCATGCTATGAGGGGCATCCTCTATCTTCTCTAGAGCATCAGGAGGAAAAAGCAACAGCAAAACACTAGGGTTTGCTTTGCTTAATTATAGTGGATGAGAGAGCTTTAAATGCCAAGTAAACATGTTTAAGATATGTATGAAAAAAGCAAGAGATTTTCCCAAGGTGAGTAATTCTCCTTACCCTGCAACATGGAAACATATTTTGCACAAGGCTGTCTCATTTTATTGAATGAACGTTACCGAATGGCTTCTATGCCTGTCCTCTGAGCAAACTCCAAAACACATAAGCAAGCAGCAGCAATTTGTGCAGGGCTGGCAGGAAAGGTAGCATTGCTTTTTCTTCTGCTTTTACATTTCCTGAAGCTGTTCAAAACTGGGATAACAAAACCTCAGTGATACTTTCATTGCTGGTTAAAAATAAAGTTTATTGCCATGGACAGAAAAGAAAGAAGTGCTCTACAGCCTAGTGTGGAGACTGCTGTGCAGCTGTTTCTGGCACAGGTTATAAACAGAGTTGCTCACAGCAGATCAGTCTAATATTGGTTGAAGTTAATGTGAGATTTTTCCTTTCTCTCCTGTACTCTGGAGAGAAAGAGCATTTCAAGATCTAGCTCAGAAAGCTATGATTTATACTGCTGTACGTGCAAGGAGAGGAGGAACTATGCAAATGGAAAGAGATCTGAGTTACCTGCTTTTCTTCCAGGGAAAGCACATTGAACGGATGACAGAATTCCAAAAACCAGCATTGTGGATGTATCTTGAGACATCCATTTCAGTGTGATTAAAACTATGTTTGTGCTTCAAAGGAAAACAACAAAAACAAAACCAAAAAAACTCCATATGGGACTAAACCCTATTTTTCAAGGATGAGCAACCCAAACTCTCTCAGCCTTTCTCCCTAAGAGAGGTGCTCCAGCCCTCTGATCATTGTAGTGGCCCTCCTTTGGACTCGCTCCAGCAGCAGGTCCATGTCTGTCTAGTTTTGTGGGTCCCACAGCTGGACACAGTACTCCAGGTGTGGTGTCTCCAGAGTAGACTAGAGTAGCAGAATCACCTCTATCAGCTTGCTAGCCACATTTCTTTTGATACAGCCCAGGATGTGATCTGCCTTTCGATGATTCAAGAGCCTGTAAGTGCACATTGCTGGCTCATGTCCAGCTTTTTATCCAGCAGTATCCCCAAGTCCTTTTCTGCAGGGCTGCTCTCTGTCACATCAGGATTGTCCCAAGATCTTGCAATTGCACTTGGCTTTGTTGAACCTCCTAAGGTTTCATAAAACATATGAGGATGTGTTCTCTGTTCATGTCACAGTACTGCCAAACAACAGAAGTGGCTTACATAACAGGGTTTAAATATAGGTTCTTCTGCAGTGGAAGAAAGACGGCAGCTGAGTTTTCAGCTCTTTGTATTAAATCTAGTTCAGGTAGAAACTTGAACATTCAGGCTAATCTTTTTTATTTTGAATGATACCATGAACTCTCACCATCTACTTATAGAACACAGATATTGTTTTGGTTTGTTTTCTTTTGTTTTCTCAATCTGTTCTTCTGTCTTATTTTACAATTTGCTTCCCCATGGAAAGAATGCAGGTATTGGAGGATTTTTGTTTTTCCTTTTCTGTCAACAAACTTTTTGCAAAGTATTCTTGTAAAGCCTACATCTTAAGCAAGCATGCAATCTACTCCAGATTTCTAGAGATGTGAGCACAGCAAAGTTAGCAAGTTATTGAGGTACAGTAGTAAAATGTTCGATCCACAAATATGATCACATCATTGCAATCTCCTTGTAAATCTATTTTTATAATATGAAAGCTCTGCTTTGGCGTATGAATAACAGAATCACAGAATTAACTAGGTTGGAAAAGACCTTTGAGATCATCAAGTCCAACCTATCACCCGACATCGTCTAATCCACTAAACCGTGGCACTAAATGCCACATCCAGTCTTTTTTAAACACTTCAGGGCCATTGACTCCACCACCTCCCTGGGCCATTCCAATGCCAATGCCCACTCCAATGCTAATCACTTTTTCTGTGAAGAATTTTTTCCTAACATCCAGCCTAAACACCTCCTGGTGCAGTTTGAGGTTGTGTCCCCTCATTCTGTCACCAGTTGCCTGGGAGAAGAGGCCAACTCCTACCAGGCTACAGCCTCCTTTCAGGTAGTTGTAGATTTCAACAAGGTCCCCGCCGTGAGCCTCATCTTCTCCAGGCTAAACAACTCTCCACCACTCCTCATAGGGCTTGTACTCCAGCCCCCTCACCAGCCTTGTTGCCTTTCTTAGGACATGTTCTCTGGACTTCTGAGTGTTTCTTTTAAATGCCTCATTTCTGCCTCCAAAGCAAAGAAATCAGAAAGTAGTTCTTTGTTAATCGTCTGGAGTTAGAACATAGTATTTTTTACTCAAAAAACATTTTCAGTTTAAACTGGAATTAGGGTGTGATCCACACAGAGGATTCTACTCCATGTAAAGGAGTTGTGATACACATGATTCCATACATATATGATTAAGGAGTTAAACTGGCTTTGTTAGCTAGAAATGAGGTTTGGTGCAGTTCTGACTCAAACTCGTCCTTCCCCTCTCCCTGCATAGTAATTCCAAACATCCGAACCAGCCTGAACAAGCAGTTAAATGTTTTCATTATTTCCTGCTGGCCTGTTTTTCAGTCCTGCCTTTCCTCCAAAAAAAAAAAATTAAAATCTGTGAATAGTGACCTGTCCTGCAAGAAGTGTGTGTTGGTTGGTCGTTTTTTTTTTGGGGGGAGGGTGAGCCCTGAGATGTACTGTCGTCTGGTCGAGTGCATTCATGCAGAGAAGCAGCATAGCTTTAGAACTGTCTGTATACACTGCAGGTGTCCTCATTTCAATGGAAGATGCTCTTTGTAGGGCCTTTTCTGAAGCTTCACCTATTCTAAATTTTTACTTTTTCAAGCCATGAAATTTCCATTTTCTCTGGGAAATCTTAATTGATCCTGCTCCTTTGCCTACTTAAATGTAGGCTTCATGAATGCATCTCAGTGCTACTAATTTATGTCCTCATCCCATCTGAATTGGTTCTGTTTGCTTCCTATTATTACAGTCTTGGAAACATAGAGGTTAAGGAGCTATGAGCTGAATGCAGGATCTTAGTTAATTCAAATCCTGCCCAGCTTCCACAACTTAGCTTCTAATTACTGATGTATGGCTTTCAGAGCTCAAGCTCTTGGTTTTCAGAGTAACTGGCACAGGATGGCCTAGGTCTGAGAAGGCTAAAACCTTTGCAAAAGTCATACTATGAGCTTCAGTGAAGTGTCCTAAATCCAAACCCACATTAGGAAGTTTGGGTCAGAACTACTCTAAGCATCATTTATTCATGTTAAGAAATAGATATTAAAATCCTCTGCATTATTCTGACTGCTTTCTACAAAGGCCTTGAGTTCAGATTGCTATTATGAGCTCTGTCCTTAATTAACCCCTCAAGCCTCATCCTGCCATTAACAGCTTATATAAATACAATCAAGAGCAAACCTGCCCTGCTGACAAGAAGTCTTGCTGCTATTACTAGACTCATATTCTGGTTTACTGTTTCTGTTTGGTGTTCTCTAGAAAATGGTGAGCACTTCTGTGTTTGTGACTTCAGTCTGGATCCTAAGGTAGTGGAAACTGCCATAAAGTCTGCTGATTCCAGTTGAGTTACAGTCCCAATTTATAGGCTATTGACCTTTCTGACTAAGCAATTTGGTCCCAAGTGTTTAAATTGAAAAATAGTATTAATGATGCTGTGAAATCAAGACCTGAAATAAAACTCCAGCTTCCCAATCAGGGAGCAGCATCATTTCAATTAAATGTCTCTGAAGAACTTAAGAAAAACTGTTTAAGGTCGCAGATGTCTTTTAATTGGGCTTTCTGTTCCTCTGGGAGAATTCCAGCTGAACAAGAGCCTAGTGAGAAAGCTCAAGCAACTGATCACTTTAACAACATTTTAACTAAACTGAGCATCTGAAGATCTCATTTCATTGCGTTGCTTCCCCTACAGATGCTTGTGTTTAAGATGTCAAGGCTCAGCCTAGACTATAAAGGGAGAGAGTTCTGAGATAAAAACAAGCATTTTGGGAAAGAAAAACAAAAGAGTAATTTATCTTTCAGACTGTGACCATTTGCCATGCTCCTGCTGCTATGAGTAACATTCTTCACTCCAGGTCTTCCCAGGAGATTATCCACAGGGAGAGGAAGGTATTTCCCACAATGCCAAAAAGTCCAAACATCTATCAAGCATCAAAACAACCCTCTCTGAGGCCTGTTAGGATGCATTTCTTGGGAGTTCCATGATGATGAGATTGAAGTTGGAGGGGAGAAGAAGCAGATTTAGAAGAGAAATTATTTTTAAATAGAAAATCCCCTTTCTTGGAGGCATACCTATGGGATGCAATATGCCACTTGCGTTAATGCTTACTTTTTTAGTCACAAAAGAAACCTTCTGCTTGTAGACAGGAATTTTCAAATCTAAACACTATAGGTAAGCTGCTGAAGCTGTGTTGTGTAAACAGCCTGCTGCCAAGGCTGCTGCTGGAACTGATGCTCAGAGAGCTACTGAACCTGTGGCATCATCTTTCTCTGCTTCCCTGTTTGCCCATTCTGCTTTGTGTTGGCCAGCTAACTTGAGTACCACAAGGCTACTTGCCATGTCCCCAACCTCAGTCATAAGTTTGTCTAAGATTTCATGTTGCTTTGGGAATCTTTAACTTCTGTAAATCTTTGTAAGCATGTTTCGGCAGGCAAGGTGGATTCAAGTACCTCAGGAGACATTTGACCTATCTCACCAGTTTTCTACTTGTGCTGCTCTTGTAAAGAGTTATTGGTAGGGTTGTATTTACTATTCAGGTACTCAGAATTGTACTGAAATTTTTAGTCATGCAAATTAATCCATTTTCATGGTTGCTCCCTCTGTGAACTCAAAAAAAGCTGAGAGATCTGACTCAAAGGTCATGAAAAAAAGCTCATAGTCTGCATAAATATGACATACTATATATAGGAAGGGTTAATAAGGCCTAAGGGCTTGCTGCTCAGCATGGACTTCAGCCATCTGAGGTTTACAACACAGCTTAAGATACAAGCTCTATATCATGTATTGTAGTGCGAATGCTTGAGTATCTCTCACTTTCATTCTCCTGTAGAATGCTTCTAGTACCAAACATGCTCTGATAGCTAGGAGCATCTAACCATTTTTTTACTCAGTAATAGATCTCATTACTTTGATTTGCATGTATAAATCATTATGAGACAATCATTGCTCTTCTTCCCATTCAGGCTTTTTAAACCAAGACTTCAGCTGTGTCTGGTGCCAGCTGACCTAACTCCAGCATGAAGCTTACCTCAGTCCCATTCGTTGAGGACCTGGCCCCACCTGCCTTCTGTAATTATGCCTATAACATCTTGATGAGATGGAGTAGCTTCAAGTCTTTCTTTCTTACGAATTGTCCTTCCATGCTGTAAAAAATAGGCATGTCTCTGAGAGTATATTTATCATCTGCACATTAAAGATAAAAAGTGATTTCTACAAAGAGTGTAGTGATGACTAATTCTTAACTCCATGTTATTAGAGAGAGGATTACTTAGTGCCAGGATCACAGAATCACAGAATTAACCTGGTTGGAAAAGACCTCTAGGATCATCAAGTCCAACCTATCACCTAAGCCTCCTAATCAACTAAACCATGTCACTAAATGCCTTATCCAGCCTCCTTTTAAACACCTCCAGGGATGGTGACTCCACCACTTTCCTGGGCAGCCCATTCCACTCTTTCCATGAAGAATTTCTTCCTAATGTCCAGCTTAAAACTGCCCTGGCACAGCTTGAGGCTGTGTCCTCGTGTTCTGTCATGGGGTGCCTGGGAGAAGAGACTAACATCTGCCTGGCTATAACCTCCTTTCAAGTAGTTGTAGAGAGCAATGAGATCTCCCCTGAGGCTCCTCTTCTCTAGGCTGAACACCCCCAGCTCCCTCAGCCGCTCCTCGTAGGGCTGTGCTCCAGCCCTCTCACCAACCTTGGTGCCCTTCTCTGGACATGTTCATGCACCAATGATCTGTTTCAAATGTGTCTATGAACATGAGATTGCTTTGCATGTATTACTCATTTAAGAAACAGAAAAAGGATTATCCAAAAGGGACTTAATGCTGCAATGACTCCATCAAAAAACTCCTTTCTTACCTTGCACCTACCTTGAAATAATTGGTTTTCTGAAAGTTTTACAGTTCAAGCACTCTACTGTACTACAATTTCCTTTGCAGCACTGCACATTTCCACTCTGCTCTATACTCAAGATCTTACTGCACTTACTACAATATATTTGCATTGTCTTCTTGTAGCAATTCTGTATTGACCCCAGGATTCTTGCCCAAGCCCTGAGTGGGCCAAAGGGACTTTGTGATATGACTGTGAATATCAATAATTATTAGATTGATGCAGATTCTGGCTTTGTCTCAGGCAGTGCAAAAAAGTTGCCTCCCACCTGCTTTGGGGAATGATGTTTACTTATTGATGCTGACTTGTCTGCAGGACTCAGCTCTTCCATAGTGCCAGCTCTGAAACTGATGCTTGCACTGTTCTTCTGTTCTGAGAAATGATCATTAACAATGCTTAAGATTCATAGTGCTGTACTGTAAACGTTGATAGGTCTAGAGGTAATTTTCACTTCCTATTAATGTAAGGCATAAACCTGATGAGTTCATTAACTGGATTTATGCAGTTTGTGGCTGATGACAAAAAAAAAAATAAAGCTTTAGTTAACATCCTTTTTTCCTGGGTACAGAACAGGCTGAGCTTTTGATTTGCTTGTTTGAACTTCCAAGTCACTGCGTACACATGAAGTTTGCCTGTGCGTGGATTATGTGCTCTTAATGAATATTAACAACATTATTCTCTGTATATTTGGATTGACTTGGTCTGTGAAAGGCAAAGACCTTACTCTGTATTTTGGCAGTAGATGCCAGATGCTCGTTAGAATAATCATGAGGAGCTTCAGGTCCCAGTTCTGGTGCCTCAAGGTATTCAAAAGCACCAAAAGCCAAATGTTGCATGGAGGGCAGAAGGATACAGATGATTATGGAGTGGCTTTGCACTTTGATAGCCCAAGCCCACAGAGTGCCCAAGCCAGCTAATGGCCTCGTGGGCAGCCCCAGCAAGTGTACAACCTGCAAGTCCAGCAAAGGGGTCATTCTTTGCCGGGCATTTTTGAGGCCACAGCTGGAACACTGTGCCCAGTTTTGGGCACCTGGGTGGATTTGTTCACCACAGAGAGAACAGGGGGATATAATTTCAATATTCCACTACCAGAAAGGACATTAAAGAAAAGACCAAGGACCAAGGCATACTTCCCTCAGAGGGACGCAGCAAAAGGACAAGAAGCAGTGCTAAAAAGCTGTATCACTGGAAACTTCAACTGGATAAAACAGAGCGTGGGTGGGGATTCTGCTGAAGATGGTCAGGTGTCTAGATAAGTCATGGGATCTCTGTCCTTGGAGATCTTCATAATAAAATGGCAAAGGGCATGGGAACTTGACCTGCTTTGAAAATTAGCCCTACCCTGAGCAAGGGATTGGACTAGAGATTTCCAGGTGTTCTTTTCAACCTCAGTTTTTCTATGATTTTGTAAGTGTCCAATTTTTAATCAAGTTCTTGGCCTTTTTAAGTCCACCTTTTCTGGACCTGCACAGGATAATATACATGGGACTGGGATAATACCCCTGGATAATGGTAGAATTAATCTCTTACTAGCAGCAGGAGTGATGCACCAGCAATATTAAACTGAAGAAAGATTGTAAGAGTAATCTCAGCTCAGTGCAGTCAAGGATTGTAAAAAGGGTTTCGCCTTTCAGCTACAGGTCTTTTTCCTGCAACATCAACTTCTCTGAGCCTGACTTTTATCTTGCAGTTCCTAAGGCAGTTGGCCAGACTCTTGAGTTGTCCTTGTTGTGTATATCCAATGTGGAAAGATAAAGGACCAGACCTTAAAATGAAATATAACGATTTCTTTGAGGTCCTTTTCTCTACAAACCTAATGCTGTTAGTAGGACAAGAAGGCAATGAGCAGTTGTAACTAAAGGCCATTTTATGTGGCCTAATTGGTAGGTTATATTAGAAGAACATGCACTTGGCATGAAAACAAATCAGCAATTGGAGAATTTTGTATCTGGAAAATTTCAATCCTTCCACCTCAACCAATGCATTTTCGCAGCTGTGATTTCCAGTATCAAAAATGTCTAGAGAACTGAGGCTTGCTCAGAAAACATCAGTATGGGAAACACAAAGACTATTGCTGGTTGTGGTGGGGTTGAGAAATTACCCCCCAGATAAAATTGAAATCACCGGACTAGCTCAGAAGGTTTGGAAGTAAGATAAAGCTATTATTTTACAGCAAGCTAAATTTACAAGCATATATACAAAATATATTTACATGTATTTACAATTATTTACAAGTTAGAAATAATAAGAGAAATCAAATCCTCCCCCACTCTGGATAAAGAAAAAACCCAGAAGGGGGCAATGCCACCTTTTTCTCTCCCCCCAGATAGAAAACCAGCAAAGCCTCACATGTTAGGTTAGTATTCAGCCATGCACAGATGAGTAGTGGAGGAGGTGGAAGGCAGAAAGCAAAGGGAATAAAGAGTGAGGAACTGTTTATACACTGGCTTTTTATAGCAATTAGCAAACCAATGAGTGATGTAGACTTTAGTATTATTACTCTTTTACATCCAATGCTCTAATTTATTTGCATTCTGCACTGAACTTTTGGGAAAGTCCTGATTTCTCTTATTGCAATCTTTCAGTAAGCTTCAAACTACTACACTGGTTTATTTTAAAAATTAATAAAATATTGTAGAGAGATATTTCATTTAAAAGATTCAGAGTTGGGGAGAAACTCAGGAAATTATTTTAAAAGCATCTGGGAAAAGGAAGGATTTTTTTTTTTTTTAATAAAAAAAAAATTCAGTAGAAATTGCTGATGTTGGTAGCTTTTCCCCACATTACTTGGTTTTTGAAAACCATTTCAAAAATAAATTTTCTGTCACATCCAGCCTGCAAGCTCTCTCAGGAATACAAATCTTGTGCCATTTAATAAGGCACTAATAAGCAATCTATTGAAATAAAACGTTTATTTACCTATAGCATCTGACAACAGAATTCACTTGGGTAAAATTTCAGTGCGATTTATCCCCTGAGCTCCAGTAAATATTGCTGCAGCTGTGTGTTTTAGGCCACTGAACAGAGAAGAGAGATGTTAATTGCATCTTTTAACATGGCCAAGACACACATTTACTAGATTACAGTAATCAAATAACGTACATCTTTTTTTCAAAAAAAAAAAAGAGAAATTTTATCTACCAAAAAATGCTTGTGTAGGGCATTGTGCACCAGATATTTTTCTTCTCAAAGACCTTGTCATCTTTTATACAAGTTGTCACACTGTCAGTTCTAAGATTTGATTAATGTACAAGAAAACGGGAAAGTAAGTAGCAGAAAGAAATTCTGCACCCAAGTAATGGCTTTTGGAAGATTTTTAAGCCACAGATACAGTGAGTGAGCATTTCAGAAGGGGATGAATACTAATATGACTGTATATGCTTCTTTACATCCAGAATGTGTCATTGAAGTAGGGCCAATCAGACCTATCTTTCAGGTGCTAGCTGTCTCAGACCAGTAGATTTGATACAACTGTGTCTGTGGCCATTTCTGTAGCCATTTAGGTATAGAATCAGAGTGATTCTTAAAGATCATCTAGTTTCAACTCTCTCTGCCATGTGCAGGGACACGTTCCACTAGCCCAGGTTGCTCATGGTCCTGTCCAACCTGACCTTGAACACCTCCAGGGAGGAGACATACACAATCTCTCTGGGCAACCAGTTCTAGTGGCTCACCAGTCTTAGTGTAAAGAATTTCTTCCTAATATCCAGTCTGAATCAAACTTCCTCAAGCTTCAATCATTCCCTCTTGTCCTGTCAAAAGCAGCCCTTGTAAAAAGTCTCTCCCCAGTTTTCCCCTCGGTCCCCATCAGGTACTGGAAGGCTGCTATAAAGTCTCCCTGGAGCCTTCTCCAGGCCAAACAACCCTAACTCTCACAGCCTGTCCCCATAGGGAACACACTTCAGCCCTCTGATCATCTTTGTGGCCCTCCTCTGGACCCAGTCAAAAATCTGATGTCCTTCTTATGCTGGAGACACCAGGACTGGATAAAGTACTCCAGCTGGTGTCTCACAAGAGCGGAGGAGAAGCTGATAGCCCAAAACACTTCTACCTCTTTGAGCTATTTCTTTGCCTGCTTCTAATTCTTTCTTTTAGTCATATGTAGGTAAGACAGTTGTGCCTGAAAGCTGGAGGAACACATTAAATCACTTGACAGAATGACCAATGTTTGTTGCTTTTAAATATACAGCATTGTATATTCTGATAATCTTCTGGCTTTGCCATAGTGCAGTTCTAGCTTTCAACACTTGCTAGGCCTTGTTACAGAGGACTTTGAATCTGGATTACAAGTGAATTGTAATGAGGCCAATATTAAATTATTGATTATTTTACTAAATATATATAAAGAAAATTTCCCCAAACTTATTTACAATTAACACACACAGATCCTATTATGTGGTTGGTAAAACTATCTTTGCAGAATGTATATATTTAACCAGATTAATGATTTTAGGAAAAGTTTTAGAAAATTTAAACAACTGGAAGCACAAACTGCCACTCAAAGGTTAAACATAAACTTTCACGAACTTCAGAAAAGCGAGTTAGTTTACTCACTGGTCAAAGTCTCAATATTTGTAATACAAAAACATATGTAGAAGCATAAATGAGGAAAAATATAGTCCCAGCCACGTGGTGGCCTTCCACGTTGGGATGATGTAGCGAGGTTTTGCTGCTAGCGTAGCTCAAATTGAGCAGGTTGTCTGAGAAGATCCACAGATGCAAGGCAAATCCTCTGTGGCTCTCAGGAGGCTATCAGAGTGGTCAGCCACCTGGGCAAATGGTTTAGGGGCTGGAGCAGCCCAATCCTTTGCTGTACACAGCATCTGAGTCAACCCTCTGGCTGGAGCGGCGGCCAGCAGGTCCCAAATCATCGCTAGGCCGTTGCTAGGTCGTCACCTAGACTGGGCCAGAGTCAAACGGACTCGGCCTGGGCTGAGCTCAAGTGGACAGCTGTATCCCAACACGGGGCAAGCCGTTTCAGTCACTTGGCTCAGTGCAGAAGATAGGCAGGATAAGGTCTGCCGTTCGTGGGGGAGGCAAGTCCCCAGCTAGATGCAGTGCATGCAATACAAACAGGTAGCAGACAAAACAAAATCAGCAGCAGCAAATCAGTTGGCAGGGGTTTAAACATTTTTGATGAGTGCCTTCGTCCAATAGCAACAGACAAAAACAACTCTGGAACCAATCCTAAGTTATTAAACCAAAAAAGAGAGATGGACAGGCCCAGCATCGTGACCTGTGTTTACCAGAAACAAAGCCGGGTGCAGAATAACACCAAATATGGTGTCTGTGTGGCAGACTGAGATGTGCCAAGGCTTTTGTCTGCTTTCCTGCTTCTTCAGCCAGGGGAGAAGGGGGGTGGGGGCAAGGCAGGTGTTTAGGATATGTCTTGGATATGTATTTTATGTATAATTCGGACCTTCAACCACAGGCCTTTTCCCTGATTTGGCTTATATCTCACTTACTAGGGCAATGCAAAATTTCTGTTTTAAGAAATTAAGCAGTCTGAATAATCATCTTTGCTTCTTTCCTTTCCTCCTTCACTTCAAAGGAAAATCACACACATGCAAAAATACAACAAATAGTTGATTTCTTCTTTCTGTCTGTAACATACTATTTTTGTTTAAAAGAAATCTGTCAACTAATGGTTAAATCTTCAGTGGAGAAGAAATGGCTTGGCTGATGGAACTTTGTAGGTATGCATCCTGAAGTGTGATGTGCTGGAGGGAAGGAGTTAGGGAGATCAAACATTTTTCAAAGCATATTTTCTAAAAATGTTTATAGCACAGGGACTTGTATACATGTTCTTGCAAGGTTATAAAATACGAATTTTAGAACTTTGATTCTGCTGTCATTTATGATGCTGCACCATTGCTGGCATCTTAGAGAGAAACCAGAGGCAGGCTGACATGAATAAGAACAGAATCAGTTCCTAAGTCTGTTCCCAAATTCTTGCCATTGAATATCTTAAAGCTCTCAAGAGATGGGCCTTATGTTGTCTGTTACTATGTGCTTTGTTCTCTTTAAAGCTCAAGTTTTCAGGAGCTCTTCCTCTGTAATTCATTAAGACACTCACTTGAGCTGAAAGCTCTTAACAGAAAAGGTTTTTAACTTTCACCAACTAAAACTTAGATGACAAGTCATCAAGACCTGCTCTGCAATGCTTAGTATCTCAGGGCACTTCATCCTGGGAAATAGGACAGTTGGTTCAGCCTGAGACAGCTGGTTGATATGAGAGTAAGTCTCTATAAAATCACAGACCGGGTGACTACAGTTGACTGGTCAGTATCTTCCAACATATGACCTAGAGGGCATCAAATGATAACAGATGGATGGTTCAAAACAGAAGAAAGTGTTTTTTTCCAACATGTGAGGTTAGCTGAACAATTCTGTACCATGGCACTCACGCCAATTAAAAGTCAGCATGATTTTGAGAAGTGGATACATTTACGGGAGGAGAAGTATTGCATTTGTATAAAACTGTCTTTTTCTCAGGTAAATAGTAGCTGCAAGTTTAGGAAGGCTGAAATAGGATTTCAGTAGATTATTTTTATAGTGGTGAGTGTTTTCTTTTGGCCAGTGTGACAAATACAGTGAGGGTGGATGGACCATTGGTCTGATGCTGTGTGCCTGTGCATATATTCTTGCCAGGGTTGTGGCCTGTTGGTTTTATCAGCAGTCACATGGATGTGTTACAGTAGTCTTGTTATGAGGACCCATAATCAGAGCTATCATACTCTTTTTCTCATCAGATAAAGTAGATGGCACATGAGCAAACATGGAATTGAATTTTTCTCTCTAGTCCTACTCTAAGACATTTAACCTATTTACTTATAAAAATGTATTCACCCTTTATATACATGTCTGTATGATACATTAAAGAACAGAAATACATTTCCAAGGACTGGATGATGTCTGATGAGAGTAAGTTGATATAGGTGAGATTTACATCACAAGAGGTATGAATTTTTTGAGAGGTAACTAAACAAATTAGCAACTTACTAACATATTGGATGCTCTTTTAATTGCATTTTAAAATGAAGAGTGGACATTTTTTAAACGGCTGTAGTGCTACTCAGCTGAAAGTTAAATATTTGACATGTAGAGTTTTTAACACAACTTCCTTGTGTGACAGCAAAGAATTGTTAGACTTCTGCCAGATGTTTTTGGCTTTAGAAATCAGTGAAACAAATACTAGGAGGTAAAACTAATTTCCCTTCTCAGGAATGCAGTAGAGGCAGAAGCAGATCAAGTAATGCAGGCAAGGTTTTGTTGGGATAGAGACCATCCTTCCAGAGAGTCAGCTTAGTCCTTTTATGGTTAGACTGCATACTCTCTTGTGAAGAGCTCACAATTCTATCAGTAGCTCTACAATGAAGACTTGAATTAATAAAAAAAAATTGCTTCTCAGAGAGTACAAAGTAAACATAACATCCTCAGTGCAGATGCACAGATTTATTCCAACCAAGAGCCAGCTTACAAAATCTGTCAAGGACAGTGTGGAAAAAAAGAAGGTGTAATTCTAAATCTTGTAATTGTTTCCTGTGGTAATTTGGAAGGAGGGGATGCACACAAGTGTTCTAGCACTGAGCTGAGACAGATTTTGTTAGCTAATCTCCCATCTGTAAAACATGTTTTGTTTGGATTATCTACAGGCTGCACATTTCTCAGTGAATTTGTTTTCTTTAGGTTATGAGAATAATGAGAATATATTCAAGGAAATTAATTTGCAAACAGATACAGTTGCTGCTGGATGAATGGATTCTTTCTTGGCACTTGAGGTGTAATGCTGTTGGTATCTGGACTGCTGGCATGCATGGGAGTCTTTGGACTGCTTGCCAGAAATCTTCCTACAATATTCTTAGGAAATGTGTGTGACAACTTTGCAGTCTGGAGAGTAGACAGGAAACTTCTGCCTGCCACTTCAGAGCTTAACAAGTTTGAGTTAGAGGAGCGGGGAGAAAAATCACACAACAGTATGTTTCTTTTAAAGCACCTGCAGGTGGTAGCATATATGTGACTGCCAGCAGTGATTTGTCCCCATCATGCTTTTCTCATTTCGAGGCTTTCCATGGTCCTGCTGTGTAAATGCTTAGTAGAGCAGGTTATGACCCAATTGGTTTTATTTGAAAGCATTAGCTCGGGTATGTTTTTGTTTTGTGTTTATACTCTAGGCAAACTGGAGACTATACCTCCCTCACAATCTGGAGCTGAACACAAACAGTTGCCAGATATTTTGCTGCCTGAAGGAAGAAGTGAAAATCCACCTCAGGGTCCCAGAGATTCAAATAGTTGCAACTTATCCACAGAATCAAAATAAAGATCAGAAGCAAAGTAAAAAAGAGTGAAAAAAGAACAGTCCATTACAGTCATAGCAAGTAGGGGGATGATATAAAGAATCAGGTTAAAAAAGATCTTAGAAAAATGAAGGGTTTGATAAATTTATGAGTAGAGAAGTGACTCTTTATGAACATGATTATTCAAAGATTCTATATCTCGTTTCTTTCAAGCTCCACCCGTTCCTTTTACTGACCTATCTTTTGATCATTGCTTTACTGGTGGTGGAGAGGAAAAGACTGGGAAGTTATTTTTGGTAATGGTATAGATAATGCAAAACGTACAACACCAAGGTTCTGGCTTCTGTCTGAGAGCTCTTGTTTAGGGATAGGCTTTTAATAAAAGTAGGACTGAGAAAAGTTAATGGCCTGGTGGCAGACTTGAGGGCAGGGTTCCACCTGCCTAGCTGAAGTGCCTTAAAAATGCATCTAGTATAAGTTGGTTATCCAAGCTCTCTCTTGTGGTTGCTTCAGAGAGAAAGGTGTCTCCAAAAGGGATTTCTTCCCACCTTAAGATAAATGTATCTGTTAGAAAATTAACTAATTTCCAGAAAGAACCTATGACTGTCCTCTGGCAAAAATGGGAGGCATGACAACCAGATTCAGCTAAATTGCTAGTCACTAGATGGCTAAGATTAGGTGAGATGAATCCCATCATTAGCCAGATGCATAGAGCACAGCTCCATTTATAGCTCCCTAGGGGTTTTTTTATTCCTCTTGAGTAGATAGTAGCAAAATTAGGAGTGAGCTAAGACTTCTGAAGTAGACATCTTTTGTACAAGGGAAAAATAAAGATCTTGGAGTCTGTTTCCCAGCTGGTTTGTATAGTGGTGCGGTAGACACCATGGAGAAGTCTTGCATGGTCTTCGTGTTGAGGTCAGAGGCACCAGGAAGAACTGTCAAGTAAGACAGGTCCCACTGTGCTAGAGCGAAAGCCTGAGGTGAGCAGACTAGCTGGAGACACTATGGAAATCTGAAAAAAACCCCAACTTACTAAAGCATATTCCTCAGAGTCCAAAGAGGACAGATTCTCCCTAGTAGGTTCTAAGGAGCTAGGATATAGCCCAAGTGAAATCTTTTGGGTTTGTATATATATACATATATAAATATGCTTTGTTTCTCTATAGTTGTCTGAAGGTAAAGAACAAACATTAATCTTAAGAAAAATGATTTTACCAACAAACATACTGTTTGGTTAGATAAAATGACCTTACCGTCTAGGCTGGGGCAAATTTTTCAAGTTGTATAAATCAACATACTTCTGTAGAAGCCATTCTTGTGCCTTCCCCCTTCATTTTTCACAGTTCTTTAGTCTTACACCAGTACTGCAAAAGATGGAATGACATCTCATGTCCTTGACAGATTTAAAGCCTTATGTTTAGCTATATCTAAAGAAAAATATATTCCAGGGGACCCAATTACAATATCTTTATCCCTGCAATACAATTAAAGCATGACTCCATTTTTGCAGTGTAGAAGGGACCTAAATTCTCCCTTCAGCCATGCTAAAGCCTCTTTATTCAAGGTTATAGCATGGTTTGGGAATATGATTGAGGCTTTTTACACGGTAGAAAGGATTGTCCTTTAACTGTATTCAGGTCGTGTTTGAAGCTGCCCACAAAACAGAGTCTATGACCTTCATGGGAGCATGGTGGTGGGGTAAATATTCCCTTTGACAAAATGTGTTTTGTAATGTCATGGTTTAATTGCAGGGGTCACTTTGTTTGCCACAAAACTTGAAGGCTGATGGGGAGGTGGCAAATGAGTATAGCTCCTAGAACTGAGTTTATTACAAAAGGTCCTGTAGTGTAATGTGAGTGCTATGATTCAGGGACAAGAAAAAGATTCGTAAACGTGTATCTTATTAAATAGCAGTCAAAAAAGAAAGATTTGCACAGTCCAAGCTCCTGTACAGAAATGAATGTGGATTACAGAGTCACTAGAGAACTGAAGACCTAAAGGTAGACCTGTACAAATATGTTCATACTACAGAGTTCAAGAGGAAAACAATATGGATTTTGTGATGTTAAAAACTTTAATGAAGCCATACTAATTGAGGTTTTTTTAATTGGTTAGAAGTGAATAATACTTTAAAAATGTGGCAGAAAATGAAGTATTTTTGCTCTGACACTTCAGTTTCATATTATAAAAAGCCTTTTTCATATTTTCCATCATTTCCATTAGAAAACTGAGTGTGTTTTAAATGGTGTAATATACAAGACTGAGAAGAATGTATTTTAAAAAAGACCACAAACCTTCCATTTCATCTGAATACAATTGAGCTCTTCTATTTACCCAAAAATTAATTTAAATTCCCAATCACATGCTTAAGCTAGTTATTTAAATTAAAGAAACATTATGTCAATAAACTGAAAAATTTATTACATTTCGTGTTTACAACAATTAAGTACAGTAGCCAGTAGCTAGAGCTCTCACTTGAAGCGTTCCTAGCCATCTGGACTGCTCTGCTCTGTCATTTCATACTTAATGTGCTGAAAACATTGATCAGTTTCTGGGTTGGAGTAGGCGGGCCCTACAGAAGTAGAGTTGCTTTCCTGTAAAACCAATGTCACAGAAAATTGATTAGTTTACTTGCAGCTGTGACCTCTCTAGATTGTTAGCAGATTTTTTAGGAGTTTTCTAGCAGCACAAGTGGCCAAAAATNACTCCTCTCTTGATGCAGCCCAGGACTTGGTTGCTGTCTGGGCTGCATGTGCACACTGCAGGCTCATGTTGAGCTTTTCATCAACCCAGACCCCAAGGTCCTTTTCCTCAGGGCTGCTCTCAGCCTTCACCACCCAGCCTGTATTTGTGCTTGGGATTGTGCCTACCCAGCTGCAGGACTTTACACTTGGCCTTGTTGAATTTCATGAGGTTGGCCTGGGCCCACCTCTCCAGCCTGTCCAGGTCCCTCTGGATGGCATCCCTGCCCTCTAGCAAGTTGACTGTGCCACACAGCTTGGTGTCATCTGCAAACTTGCTGAGGGCGCACTTGATTCCTCTGTCCATATTGCTGACAAAGATGTTAAACACTACTGGTCCCAGCACTGACCCCTGAGGGATGCCACTTGTCACTGGTCTCCACTTACAAGATAAGTTAGAACTTCCTGTGCCTTTCCACCTTGATGCTGGAATGTGTATTTGTGCATGTCTGTACATCACAGTACACATAAAAACTTCATTTAATTGAACAGAGGGGGAAAATCTAATGCTTTTCAGCCCCTTCTACACACAACTTATGTCCTGCTGTAACTTTACTCTTAAGCAAAGAAGCAGCAAAACTAAATCTACATCACTGGGATCATCTTAATGATATCCGACAACCTGCCAAAAGGCAAGGAAGAGGAACAGGACAACAGACTGCAAAACTGCACAATAACTAGTGCTGATCTGCCAAAAAAAATATGCTCAGCCCTTCTGGGAAAAGGTTTGGATTAGCACAAAAGTGATGCTGTTGTGCTTTCCATGAGTTGTCTCCAGAGAGCTGTTGGGATTTGCATGTGATGAGAAATAGCCTTAGATTATCCTGCTCGAGAAGGAAAAATGGATAGAAGGTTATTCTGAAGTATGGAAAATTAATATGGTCTCTGTAAAAATTAATCAGTCCTGCCTCTTAATTCTGTCCCCTACCATCAGTACATTTTACTGAACTGCAAGACTGCAAATATAGGAGGCCAAACATAGTCTAGTCAAGTATATAGCTGCATATGACAGTCACCAAATATCATGATCAGGAAAGCTTGTCATATTAAATAATGGGGAAGGAGTTTTAGCAGAGCAACTTCATGAATTTTATAGTAAATATTTATGCCAGTGCAAGCAAAATTGGTATGAATAGTAACTCAGAGTGCCAGGCTGAGCAAAAATCACTCTGCTAAACAAAGAAGCCCTCGGTCCAGTTAGTCTCACCCTTGTAAAGTCAGTAGTCCCTGGCTATGATGGTCACACTAGCTCACCGCTTTGCCTTGGCTTTGTACTCACTGTTAGCAGCCAAGAAAAGCCAGGAGGCTTCTCTGATGATCACGGACATGTCTACTTTCCCCATCTCCCACTATTTCATGCTAAAACCTGAAACAGATAAAAAGAGATTTGTGTACTGGCAGAGCTTTCACCATGGTGGTTGTACATACTCCTGCTCCAAGGAAGGAAAATGCTGAACAGGGTTGGCTCAGCCTACTAAAGCTATTTATTTCCTCTCTAGAATGAGACAGGAATGTCAAGATGGGGAAGGGATTAAGGGCTGGTGGCTTTTCTTACTTTTTTCCCCCTCTTTTTTTAAGCAGAAACATCTAGGAGTGGAGCTATTTACAACCTTAAATAAATGTGCAGCTGTGTATAGTAGTAACTGGTAATAGACAAGAGGCTATAAAGGGTGATGGGCTGGGGAAGGTGATGGAGGAAGAGAGCTTGGAGTATTGTAAGTAGAGAGAGATGTTTTGGGAGCCCTAACAGAACCACTGGAATAAGGAAGAGGAATTGTAGTGGAAAAGAGAGACATGGAAAGATAATGAGAATCTGGGAAGCAGGAAGGTAGTTAAACTTACTGAGGACAGAAAGTAGAAGAGCAGAAAGTGAGAAGAAGAAATGAGATTGAAAAGCTGTCACGGATGCATGACAGGGACAGCATGTAAGAAACTGAAAGGATATCAGTGAGGAAAGCAAGATGATTACAGGTACTTCTGATACAGCTGAATGGCAAATAGAAATTATTTGGCTTTTATATGTGCATGTGTGTGTGTTAAATAAAATAAAACATTCCCTGTCTGAAATATTTCCTTCATGGTCAGGGCTCCCCTGTATGGTTATAGATGATGGTAAGGAAAACTATATAGAATTATACTTCATGACCAAATCCATCCCTTTATGTCTCCCTCCTATTACACATACTTCAATTCTGAGGATAGTTTTGGGAGATTTGCACAACCATTTGAATTTCTCTTTCACTGTGTGTGCCAGTGCAAACCACTGCAGGGATGACTGCCTCTAGTGGCCTCCTGTAAGGGTTTCTTCTCTCTCCATTTCCTCAGTATGTAAATTTGATCACTGCTAGATGTCTACAAATGGTATGCAATTGAGGTAGTTAACTTATGGACAGACGGTTCCTGCTTGGAACTACCAGCAGCTTTGAGCCTCTTAACAAAACACAGGGAGCTTGGAGAAAAAAATAGTATGCAAATTTGGGTCACCTTTTATTGTGGTTCTGCTCTTCAGAGTTAAAACATGAAATCCATGCTATCATATTGAAAGTCTAGTTGAGATCCCTGCTCCAATTGCCTTTGAATCATTAGCTGTCTGCTAATGACAATATACCAATTTGATAACCTGGTTTCTTTTCCCTTACTTTAATCCTTTTTTCTTTTTTTAAAAAATTTTATTTCCGTATTACTTTAATATGGCCATATAAATTTATATTTTCTATACTTTATTCATAAGTAATCACATCTTCTTAACAGAAGAAATCTGAAATGATAGGCCACGTTTCTTACACAGTCACATCCCAATGCAAATTATTTTACAGGTATAAAATTATGCTAAGGAATGTTAGTGTTGCAAAGTTGTCCACTCAGAATTGAGGAGATACCAGAAATTACATTACCTTCAACTTCAGTCTTGTGATTTAACTGCCACTTGTAGCAGTTTCCTTTTACAACACGATGACCAAGTGGACTTTTCTTTCTGTAGGATGCCTGCTCTGGGCTGCACTGTGTCCTGGACATGAGTTGGAACTTAGTGCAATTGCCTCTTAACTCCCAGAATTTATTTATTGTGAGAAATCAGAGGTATGAGCTGAATGAAACAGAGAGCCAAAGAAAGATGAAGTAATCTGGTTACTAAGGCAGTGGAATAGTACATAGGGATTTTAATGTATTCACACTTCTACCCAGAGTCCCAGCATGATATTTGCTCCAGAAATATTTGTCCTCCTTGATATGCTTATCTCTCTCTCTCTCTTTTTCCCTTTTCTTTTCTCCTTTTTTTTCTTTTCTTCTTTTCTCTTTTCTTTTCTTTTCTTTTCTTTTCTTTTCTTTTCTTTTCTTTTCTTTTCTTTTCTTTTCTTTTCTTTTCTTTTCTTTTCTTTTCAATTTTAGTTCTGAAATGTTATCACCAGGAGAGCTGCTGTTTGGTTAAGTAGGAGTTAGACTGCACAACACTGCACATGTTTTTGCTTTGATCTCATTGAAACTCATTCTCCCACTTATAAAATACTACTCTGTACTCACAGAACTGTTGAGAATTATTATTTATGAAACACTAAAAAAAAAACCAAACAAACAAAAAAAAAAAAAACCCACACAAGCCATTGCAAAGCTGACTAAAGAATTCATTGTTCAATTAAAATTTGGATCTCGTTATGTACGAGTTGCTCATTCATGATTTTCAGAGCAAAAGTGGAGCATCCACAGAATCAGTGTTGAACATTTTTCAATTGTTTCTCAGGGAAAATCTAGACAGTATATCCCTTCAGCTTTACACTGCATAATGTGGAATGTTGTCTTAAAGGAGTTGTAATTTGGGGCTGCATATGGTCCTGAGCTAATAAATTAAGCAGCTGCCAGGGATGTTTCCCGACATTAAAATTCTATTGTTTGTATCATAAAACTGAAAAAAAAATCTTTCTTGGCATGACTTTGGCCTGAACCAATTAGCATGCTTTCCAAATAATCAGATGGCCAAGGACTGTCCCTAGTAGCAGCATGGTTGTACCCCACTCTGTGTCTGTTGGTCTCAGAAACAGACAGTAACCTTGGCCCAGTTAGTTTCCAAGTATGAATGTAGCCATGAGAACAAGGGTGCCAGGCCAGATTACAAATCCAAAAATAGCCCTCATTTTCCTCTTATCTAAGCATGCTGTTGCATTATAAAATCCAATGAAATATGGTACATAAAGCATACCATGGAAAATGTTTTTTATTCACAGGGCATGGAACTTGAACATGACTCTCATAACATAGCAAACCACTGCAAACTAATACATAATCACAGAATCACAGACTGTCAAGTTGGAAGGGCCCCCAAGGTCCAACCTTTCTAGGTAATAGTATAATTTAAATGAGATTGCCTAGCGTGCTGTCAATCCAAGTCTTAAAACTGACCAACTGTCCTGGATTAACACAGCCTTGCTCTCATGAGCCCCTCTCTCCACACACAGGTGGAAGAGAAAGTAACACAAAAATAAACTCTGGGTTGAGATAAAGAGTTTTACTGAAAATAACACAGGCTACAATTACCTTAGTTTCTCAGAAAAGCACAGCAAAAGCAAAAGCAGAAACAGCAGCAGAAACCAGCGGTAAAACAGTTCCCCTTACCCAAGCCCACAGTCAGCCCAACAGAAAAGACCAAGACCCCAAACCTGGAAAGTGGAAGCAGCAACCAGAACAGGAAGCCTCTCATGTTACAGTCTGAACTTCCAAGCCCCAGGATACTTTGCTCCAGCCAGCACTTTCATTTTGATCCTGGCGTGATGCCAACGTGGCATTGAGTATCAGCAGCAAACTGAACTCAATGCATGACACCAGCAGAGGGGAATCCACTACTTCTCTTGGGGATTATAATATGTTTTAATGTTGGTAATTTTCTTCTGAAGAGTGAGGAAAAAGGAAGGCAAAACCCATTTGTGTAAACAGGTCCAACTGAAACATTTTTCTGCAAAGAAACTGAAATTATTCATGAGCTGAAAATATTTGAAACCTCTGATTTACAAAGAATTATGCTACTTAAATATTCAGTTATGATGTATTATGGAAGCTACCTTTGAAATATCAGCATTTCCTCTTTGTTCTTGTTGTCCTGTAAAGGCAGATTTTCTACACATAAGACTGCATGGGGTAAGCTGTCTCCAGTATGATTTCAACTCCGTAAACACTTTCTACCTCACTTTGTTTCATTTGACATTTGCAAGGTAAACATTGCCCAGGAGTGGGTAAAGCATGTAGAGCTACCTGTCTGCATGCCACAAAAGGCAATGATGTTCAAGGACACAAAGATGTCCTTCTGCATGCAGCCCCTGGATTAGTGTGTGTAAAATAAATTTTAGCCACTGAGGAAAAACTCCAGTTTCTAAAACTTAGCAAGAGGGCTACTTATGAAATCACAGCTGAAAGAGGAAATTAGCAATGCCATTTCTCTTTGGAGCAAAACAGCCCAGAAACCTACTGCAAGAAGTAATGCTCCAGACTGGCAAGGGAAAAGCACAGGCAGTGTTCCTTGCTCCTACACACAAAGAAACGGTTATTACTCCCATCGGCTATGACATCCATGATGAAGAATACAAGGAGTAAGCTTTTATTTTCTTTCTTCCCTTGAAGTCCAAAGGACTTCATCTGATACACAAAAGGGGAGAAATACACCTGTGGCTGTTGGGGAGGTTTGTTCAGTAACCATAGTTATTTCTTTGGAAATCTTACCTTGTCTGTGTGCTCAATTATTCTCATCCCTTGATGAAGAGGGAATTATTCTCATCTTTGCTTTACCTTCTTTCCTGTGACCTCATGTTCTTTAGTTTGCCCTTCAATTGAGAACTTTGCCTTGAAGCAACACTTCAAATTAACTTCCATTGTTGGTGTCTATCATAACAGCCATCTTCTTCTCTTAGCCCCTTCAGTATTGCTTCCAGCAGCTGTCCTTTGCATATTGTCTTCCCTTCATATCTTCACTTTGATAGGATTTTTTCACAGCTGCCCCTCACTTCTCAGGCTCACAATCCCCTTCACCCATGTTTACTGCTCATCTTTGCTTTTCTCACTGGTGGTGGTTATCCTTGGCAGCAGTCCTTCCTATCTTCCTCAGCACTGGCCTCTCAGAATGCCCATTACATCTGTATTTCCTCATGGTCTCTTCCTCCATTGTCAAATTAATATTTCTCAGCAGACCTTCCCCTGCAAACTGGTGGAGTTTTGAAACAAGCTTATACAAGCTCTTATCAAGCTCATCTGCCCTTTCTGGTATCAAGTACCATAATGGCAAGATGATGCTGGTCTGGAGCTAGGCATGACCAGACGCTCTCAAAACATTGCAGGGTCATCTGCCAAGACCAAATATGTCAGGGAAAGAAGTCGCTCCTCACTAGATATGCACTGCCAGCCTCTTCCCTGGTTCTGTCATCTCACTTGGTGCAAGCAGCAGTAGGAGCTTACTGAGTGAGACAAATATTAGATGCCCTTTTCTGTCCTTATCTTTCAGATGCTATGGGCAGAAACGAAATACATTATAAGGCATGAGTCAGGCTTTGTTTACTTTGTGCTGTCCAGCCCAGATCTAGAAGTTTGCCAGCACTGTAAAGCATAATAATCTTTCCTTCTCTTCGCTTTCTCTACCCAGCTCAGGGGCAGACTGTAGACACTGAGACATACACAGGAAGCATTCATGAGTTATTTTTACCTTCTTCTATAGGAGACATACCATGGGAATATACAGAACCTTTGCCAGAAGAATTCCATTCTTGTGAAAAAGATGTATCTTCCCTTCTGTGTGAATAGACCTAACTTTTTAACTGCTATTTCTAAACACTTGAAATTTATAATTTTTTAAAATATCTTTTTTCTTGGAATTAGAGCTTATCCTGCCATTCTGACCGGAAAACCTGTAAATGCCACTCTTCTGGTCTAAGGGTTCATTAGTGGGTAGGTGGAAACATGGCCCTGGTGAGGTTCCTGGGTCATGTTATTCCCTCCTGTTTCCTGCCTATTCTCTATTTAAGGGGAATATCCAGTGGACTCTTTCTCTTCCCTTTTGCTTTCCTGCATGGTGGGAAGCTGCTTGCTGGCTGTGAGCTGCTGCCACGCGGTCAGGCCTGCTTCCACACGTTGTGGGGGAATCCATTGCCATCCAAGATGTGGTTTTGTATATATCCGTATATATTCCTCCACTCAATCTCTCTGTACATCCCTTTTACATAAATACCTTTTTTTTTTTGTTTAAATTACTTTTTGAACTTCCAAATCTGTGCAAGTCCTTTTGTTTACTTCTTACTTTCCCTGCCTATCTTTTCCCTGAGGGAGGGGTGGGGGGTGGGGGTGGGTATTCTAAATTCTGTCCTGTGGGATTTGTGCCCCGAAACCTTAAACAGTGACACTCACACACTTGTGTGAACCTTGAACAATGCTCCGACATCTTGTGCTCACTTGCTGGTGCTGGAGAGGTGGCCCTAGGCCAACCTCATGAAATTCAACAAGGCCAAGTGTAAGGTCCTGCACCTAGGTCAGCACAATCCCAAGCACGAATCCAGGCTGGGTGGTGAATGTTTGGACAGCAGCCCTGAGGAAGAGGACCTGGGGTATTGATTGATGAAAAGCTCAACATGAACCAGCAGTGTGCACATGCAGCCCAGACAGCAACTGTGTGCTGGGCTGCAGCAAAAGCAGTGTGGCCAGCAGGGCAAGGGAGGGGATTCCCCCCCCTTTACTCTGCTCTCATCAGACCCCACCTGGAATACTGTGTACAGTTCTGGAGCCCCCAACACAAGAAGGACATCAAACTGTTGGAGCAAGTCCAGAGAAGGGCCACAAAAATGATCAGAAGGCTGGAGAAGCTCTGCTATGAGGACAGGCTGAGAGAGTTGGGGCTCTTCAGCCTGGAGAAGAAAGGCTGCAAGGACACCTTGTAGTGGTCTTCTGGTATCTGAAGGAGGCCTACAGGAAGGCTGAGGAGGGACTATTTACAAGGTCTTGTAATGACAGGATGAGGAGTAATGGGTTCAAACTGGCAGAGGGGGGATTTAAACTAGATGTTGGGAAGAAGTTCTTTACAGTGAGGGTGGTGAAATACTGGTACAGGTTGCCCAGGGAGGCTGTGGATGCTCCGTCCCTGGACATGTTCAAGGCCAGGTTGGATGAAGCCTTGAGTGACCTATGCTAGTGGGAAGTGTCCCTGCCTATGGTGAGGGGGGTTGGAACTAGATGACCTTTGAGGTCACTTCCAACCTAAACCATTCTATGATTCTATGGTCATGCATTGCAGTGCAGCATCAGAGCCGATGCCTTGCTGCGCACTCCAGCGCACCCACTGTAGCCAGGCCAGCCCAACTTCATCTGATCCATCATCCGGATGAGCTTTGACATATGTGGCCACACAGCAGGAGGGAGATCTCAGCTTAGAAATGGTGCCACTGAGAGAGGCCTTATGGTCAAAGACTCCCACTGAAGACAGTCCCCATATACAATCAGCTGCTGTCCTTCCATGTAACTGGACTGGGCAGGCATCCTTCTGGCACACACTACTGTCTCACAGGTAGAAGATAAAGAACTTCAAAGAGTTGAAGTTAATCATCACACTGGAGAAGATGCAAGGTGCTACTGTCTCGGGCCTTATCTACAAAACAAACTTTTCCATTAGCATCAAAAAGAAACTCTGCTCCACTGTGACTGCATGCTGCTCTCAGCCAAGTGCCATGAGCTGAAATGACAATTAGTAGGTCTCCATTAGTAATTTACCACAGAACATTATTCATTAAAATGATCTCTTTTGTCCCCAGAGAAATAAAAGACAACTTCCTCATGGATTTTCTCAGTTGTTAATTAACATAAAGGATTCCATGCCTTTGTGAAGGCCAGCCCGAACTTTTCTCAAAGCACTGGGCCACAACTGGAAGTTGCCTGATATGCTTTGTGCAAATTTTGGGACAAAGAACAGTCCTGCACATTAGTAAAGCATCTGGTACAGCCTCTGGTATTTATTTATAAAAAAGAAAAGGTGTAGTTTATTGAACATCATACATATCAGCAACTTAGGCTGGTTTATCAATATTAGAGTATTAATGGCTGTGCTGCCTTTTTCTAGTCTGTATTCTGAGGCTTGTATGAGTAAGGCTGTGGAAAGAATAGACACCTTTTTCTAGTCCTACCTGGTATACTTAGGTTTTCAAGTATCAAAGCCTTCTTATGTTGCTCTCTTTCCATCTCCATATAATGAAATGCATCAGAAGAAAGTCAGTGTGTCAAAAAGCCACCAGCCAAATTGAGGTCGCTTGGATGTACATTCAAATCAAGAAATAAATTTTTCTTGCTCTCCCTTATTTCATCACAGCTGTGAACAGGGACTCAGAGATATCTTTCATCTTTTATCAGCTGGGAATGCCAGTTTCAATCCACTTCAGAGAGGGCTTTGGAAACCTTTCCAAACCCTGAGACTGTTTCTCCAGCTATTTGCTTCCCGTAACCATCTCTCACCTGTAATTCTCTTGGACTTTTGCTGCTCTTGACATGGGGGCCAGTCAATTTGCTGTGATCATTTGGTGACTCATGCATATCTAGTGCTGCTCCTGGAGGGTTTTGAATGTCAGCCTTCTCATCCATGGGTTTTGTTTAAGGGTTTGTTCATTTGGAAATGCTGTCACTGTAGTTATTTGAACTGTTTGGGGCCCATGGTTTTTAATAACTTTAAATGTACTGTTATAAGGTATTGCTTTCAATTGCTACACATTCTTCTGTCTGCCTCTTACCAGCAACACAACCTCAGTGAGAGATATTCCTTGGGATCTCTCTCAGCAGAGAACATGCAGAGGAATCATAGAATTATAGAATTGTTTGTGTTGGAGGGGATCTTGAAGATAACCCAGTTAAAACTTCTGTCATGGGCAGCGACACCTTCCACTAAACCAGGCCTCATTAAACCTGGCCTTGAACACCTCCGAGCAGGGGCATCCTCCCTGTTCTGGTGTCTCAGCACTCTCACTGTAAAGAATCTCTTCCTAATAACCAGGCACACATGAATTACAGCAGAGCATCAACAAACCCCAAGCTGCCATTCTGAATCCCTGTAAATACTCATTGTGATCATGTATTATCACCTGCTCTATGCTTTCAGAGGGTGTGAATGCATTTTCAAGCATTTATCAATTAAGTCTCAAAGTACCTCATTGAGGTACTGTAAATTAGGTGATGAAGGCATCTATTTACCCAACACCAATATGTACTTTGGGTATTAAATAGCACATCACAGCTATTCAATAATGCACATTTAAATCCTTGGACTGTAGCCACAAATGAGGAAATCAACTCCTCCACTGCAGCACTCACTAGTCCATTTAGCAACAGCCTCAGCCAAGAATTTTTTGTAACTGAACTCTGGAGTAGAAAGGAACCACTAAATACAGGAAACCCCAGGTGTAAGCCTGTGAAATGTGTGGGAAACAGCCTCAGACTGTGCAGGAGTGTGAAATATATGAAAGAAACAAATTTATTTCTCCCAGTCTTGTCTCTGGTGGATAACCAGACACCAGACTTACCCGTCAATTGATTACCTGGCTTCTTCTCTCTGAAAACTGCCTTCCTCTTTAGATAATAAGACTGTAATGATGGAAAAACTCTGCTACCTTGGATTACATTATTCCTTCTTTAATGGCTTCCTACAAATCCAGCAGTAAGGTAAATTTCAACCTCAAACTCACAAATAGGAGTATATATAAGATACTGGGAGGTATATACATACATACATAATATGTAGGCACATGTATGTATGAACAGATGTATTTTATGCATATTTATATGGGTGGCTTGGTAAATATTTTGAACTGGAAGGGAGGTACCTTTCCCTAATGTACACTGAGTGGAATTTGGCATTATTGATCCATTTTCTTGAGGCTTACAGAAATCAAGGGAAAATGGGACAAGGAGGGGACAAACAGTTTTGTTTGTGGAGCAAGAGGCAGTCTTGTTTTTAAACTGTCATCAAGAGACGAGCAGAAATTTTTCAGTTCAGAAAATGTCAAAACGTAAGAGTCTGGCAGACAGAGCTGGTAAGATCTTTTGATGCAGTAACAAGGTATTCTAGGGCTCCAGTTTCCCGTTGTTTGGAGACAGAATGTGCAACAATGCACTCTTCTACAGAAGCTGTGATCTTCAAGAGAAGCTAGGCATGGTCTTCTCAGGACTTTCAAGCTCTATGCAGAAAGCACAACTGTACTCTTAAGATGTCCCACAGAAGGACTGTCCTACGTTTGTTAACCCAAGATACCCAGGTCGTAGCAACTGTTGAGATGAGCTGGCAAAAAGTCAGGCAGCTTTCTGACAGAAATCCTTTCTGTAGCTCATTGACAGCTCATTAAATGGTATTTCTGAGACACATTTCTGTTTCAGAGAATTGACAACTTCTGACACAGGCATGTCTTTTGGAAAATTCCAAACTACCTTCCCATTTTCTTCCTGGCAATTATGATAATATGGCAATTTCCTGGTTCAGAGCCCTGACGATCTTTGCACCAGGGTAAATAAGGGGTAATACTGAAGTCACTGAATTTAAGTTTGGTAGAAAATTTTTATAGAGGGGAAGTGGGGCTCTACTCTCACTTTAGACTCCTAAATGAATATCTACAAGGTATTTTTTTCTAACATTTAGAATTATTGGCAAACATGGTCTTTAGAAAAAAAGGATAGTTTAGATTTTATTTTCTGTGACCTTGGAGTCTGTTTACAACAGTGCTTCTTTGAGTCTCTCCTAACTGATCAACAGGCTCTTGTTTATTCACAGTGAAATTGCTACCACGGGTTTTTAGTGTACTGCTGATGTGTAGCTGATTCAAAAGCCATTTTAATTGCTTATGTGGCTATCCACCTTGCTCTGCATCTTCCCAACTTGACTGCATTTATCTTAATACCCTGAATATGAGAGAAAGAAGCTCTATTATTTTTATATCTGAGGGGGGAGAAGAAAAATACACTCTTCCTTAGGTGATATATCACTCACTGATGCTTATAGTAATCAGGCTATTGACTACTGAGCACTGAAGAGCTCTTGCTTGTCACTGTCAAAGCTTCTTTGTTTTGTATTACTGAAATGCGCAGTGAAGCAGCTCCTCAGCCAAGTGCTTATGCTATGCACATCAGTGTGAAAAGCCAAAATGTTGGGCTTCTGTGCCATGGAAAGTGAGGTAACACTCCACAAGGAGTTCAGATGCAGACACCTGGAGCACACAGAGGAATAGAGCATTATAATCTGATGACTTGGGCATTCATCTTGGAAGTCAATGACTTCAAATAAAGCCTCTAGCCTGAACCAGAAAAAACAATGATTTGTTTGGCACCTAAGGGTATTCATTAGCCACCAAATTACAGGCTGGTCTTCAAAACCAAACAAACAAAAAATTACATGTATTGACAAGAAATTCTACATTTGGTCTGAAGAAGCAGTCCTCTCAACAGTTAAAATCATTAACTGTTTTTGAAAGTGTTTCAACAATTTTTAAATGACATTTTGAAAGAATACATTTACAGTTCCCCCCCCTCCTTTCTTTTTTTAAAAATTTCCCAACTGATTCTGCTCCACTCAAAGCACAGAAACATCTAGGAGGCATAAGGTCTGAACAATCCTCTCCCAAAACCATAGCTAACACCCAGTCGTCTTGCGTTTCTCAGGCTCTGTTATGTTTTCTTCCAGGGTAGAAATTTTTTTAATTTCTTTCAGCTGCGGGTGAAGGTTTTTTGTACCAAACCCCAGCCTCAAATGGATAGGCCTATGGCTGTTTGACCACTGTGCAGAACATCCTGGTAGAAAAACTGAAGCAGTAAATCCTCCCAAAGATTTCAAAATAGATTGATTTGAAAGCCCCCTAGTTCTGTTGCAGAGTTCAGGTGCAATGTAGTGCATTAGAGGAGAGTATAGCAGAAGAAATAGGATTCTTTGGTCCAATGTGAAAAATCCACCCAGAATGGATATGTGCAATAAGGCTGCTAACAATTTATTTACTGTTAAGTCTTTGTATTCCAACTTAAGATTTCTTATTTACTGATGCCAAACCCTGGAGATAAGATTTCCTCTCTCCTTTCATTTTTCACTAGGAAGTGCTGATAATCTGGTGCTTTACAGAAACCTTTCTGGGTCCCTAACCTTGGACAGCTTTTGTGCTCCCCTGTCAATTCCTCTGAGCTTTATACCTGCTATGCATGAATGCTGTAATTTTACAGCATGACCTGCAGACAGGAACAGAGGCAACTGGAACCTATTAGACCATGAACTTCATTTTCTGAGGACCTGCAGCTCCTGTTCAAGTTGTGCATGCTGGCAGTTTCTGAAAATGAGACCCACCTCTCCCCCACCCTTTTTTATAAGAAATTTTGACGAAAGCCTCTTGGGCTGAAGTATTGTTGCAGGAAGGCTGATAGTTAATAAACCTTGTCAAGCCTGCCTCGTTCTTCTAATCACATTTTACAGTGTGTTTTGGTTTAGTTTTTAATCTCATCTCTTCTCTCTCTCTTTGCTTGTATTTTTAGCTTGATGACTGAAAGCCCTTGATGGGAAATGCATACACATGCATCACTTGCAGAAAGGTAAAATGTGCTTCTACCACTATTTTTTTTAATTTACAGTACATAGTACTTTTTTTTCCAGGAAAGCTTTACTTTAAAGCATTGCCCTGTCTTCACAAGTGGAAACCAAAGCTCGTTTGTCATAGATACACTAATATTTCCAAGAGCAGATTGTTTCTTTTAATAAAGAACAGGTGCACCCTATTTTGTCTTAACTGCTGCTGAGGACACAGCCAGCATTGAGCCCTGAAAAGCTGGAAGATTGCATTTTGTGGTTTAGAAACTCCGCTAGCAGAAATCAATATAGCTGCAATCACTCCAGTGATGTTAATTATCATTAGATGTACATCAATAACCCATGTTCTCAGTCCCCTTCTTTAAGCCCTAGGAAAATCTTCCTTATATTAATCAAATAATAATATAAAGAAGTAGCCTACATGGTTTTATATATATATTTCAGTTCAGATAACAGTTTTACTTGAGTTCTATTTATGAATAAAATAAATGCAGCATTTGCAAATAACAAGGCTGCACACAGTCATCATTGCACATGCTGCAGTAATAGATTCTCCAAATTAAAAATACGATGATGAAGCGCCTATAAACAACTTATTTAGTACAAAGTAGTGAGATCTGTGAAAGCTAGATGATTTCTTGATTGTGCAATGCATTGACAAGTGCATAAGATCACTGCCAGTGCTTGAGCTCTGGGACAGCTTAGTGGAGTTCCTTGCAATGCCTGCAGGAAAGGTGTTTCTTTAGTTTCAGCTGCAGCAGATCTTGTTTCCCCCTTTTGTTAGCATGTGGCAAGTCAACCAAAATAACAACTGTTGCAAATATTTGTATCATTAATATTATCTTTGGACGTCTATAATCAAACCCATGGCTTTATAGAGGGAATAGTAAATATGTTTAGCAGTATAATAGAGGTGCTGCAAATCCGGAGCCTGTTAGGCTATTTGGTCCTGCCTGAGTGCTCCGAGTCCAGTGAGTGCTCACAGCCAGTGTGCAATGTGACAGAATGAGTTTTGCTCTCTGCCTTTAATCAAGAACCACCATGCAGTTGGTATAAAAAGGTCACACTAAAGTGAAAGGGTCAGGTTAAATGCACATGTAAATTACTCTTTCCCTGAACAACAGGCTTAAGTCAATAAGAAGTTTGCCTAGATGTGCATTCACTGGTGCCACTAAAAATCAAACTATTACTCTGTCTCTGAAAAAAACAGCTGTTGATCTTCTACTCAGTTGAATAAATAGTTCATACAGATGTCGGGATGTAAAAGACAAAACTCTGAGCAGCAAAGTTAGCACAGCCTGGGTGGAAAATACAGGGAAAACCAAGGGCAATTGTGAAAAAGTTACAGAGCAGTTTGCTGGAGCACAAAGCAAAAAAATGGTCTATTTTTTCATATTCGCTATTGAACATACACAGAAACATTAAAAGATCCAATGGCTTCAATCTGCTCTAACTTTTTTCTCTCTGGGGAGTGATCTAATAACTCACTCTTAGCTCTACCAGTTATGAGTTACCACTTTGCTCACTCACGAAGATGAGTAAAAATGTCTGTACAGCTTTCAGCCATCTTGCATTCTGTAATTCTCTCTGTATGTGAATAAATAAGCTATGTTATTAAATTAATAACAGAAGGTTATCTTCCCTTCATTACAGTAGGGGGAGTATTTTTCTTTTTCTCTTATTTCTTTTATTAAGTAAATAAGAGTTGGAAGCTACATGAGTGTTAATGGTGAGCTGTTAAATACTTACCTACATCCTGTCTGTGTGCTGATGCAAATGAGCTAATAGGAAATTATGTATAAGAACTTTTTTTATAAGTCTGTATTTTGTACTAGTCTTAACTAAACAAAATCTCAATTTCCCTTCTTCAGAAGGTAGACAACAGAAGTTTTTTCCTGTGGAAAAATCAAAGTGTTAAACCACTAAATACAGCATTTAGTATATATAGTGTCAGTAAACTCCACAAAAGCAGTCATTACAGCATTTAATGGCTTGTTTGATGTAACATTAGCACATTAGCACACTCAGAGTTTGCTTGGGGTCGTTAAATGAGTGTGGTGTTAGCTGTCAGTAATCAGCGGTCTTACCTGCATTATTTGATAATATATAGCTTGTGTATATCTCATATGCAGCTCAGCATAAAGACAAGGCTCAGTGGAAAACAGATTCTGTCCATTTCTCACACTTCATAAAACGAATTAACACTGTAGTGGTTTTGGTGCATACTGGAATTAGGAAAGACAATCAGTCTTTCTGTATTTAAAATGTCTCTCTGTTCCTGGAGTTGGAAACAAAGGCTTATGTTCTAAATATATTGCTGGTGAAGAAATAATCCTTTCTACCCTAACATCTTCCCACTGTCACTTTTGGCCCAAAATACTTCACTGGAGAAGTAAAAATGTGGCTATTTTGACTTTTAGCTATGCAGACCTGTCATCTCAGTGAAAACACTTCTCCTGCTTTGCTGTCCCTTAAGTGGGGTCATTCACCCAGTTTGTCTTACACCTTTGTACGGTTTGGATTTTATTGTATATTTGCAATTACGGGCAGACAAGGTGATAATTCACTGAAGTGAGAACTGAATCACACAAATCTACCATCATTTATACATCTCAGTTTAGTAAATCCTTCCCATTTAATATGTATTTCCTCTATTGGTTAGTCCATTCCCTGCTTTGATTTAAAGGCATGATAAAAAAATGAAGGCACATTCTCAAGAGGGGGGGAATGTCCTTCAACGAGGTGGGTATCTTAAGAGAGGAGGTGTGTCAGTTGCATCTTAATCACAGTATAAAGACCATAGTTCACACAAAGTTAATCTGTACTTAGTCTATAACCGCTAAAAGTGCTTACTTGGCCAAATCTATATGTTCTGCTTAGCAAGATGAATATTCATCCTCATTTGAGGCTTTTCTTATCTCCCTGTCTCTCTAGACCTATAGTCTTTCAGCAGTCATTCATTTATTACTTCTTAAGACCTATGGTCTTTCTGTGATCTTTCATTCCTTCCCACCTTTCACAGCATCAAGCATGTTCTTCTTGCATGAGAGTCTGCAAGTCCAGCTCAGAGTCAAAGGAGGTAATATGAGGTAACATTTGAATACCTCTATGCAACCTCAGAGCAGAGAGTGAGGGAAGCTGAAATGGAGGGCTCTGGGCAGTGAGAGGCAGGCTCAAGTAGTGAGAAGCTCCCTGAGTGCTCAAGTGGCTTCTGCAGCTGCTCATCACAGCTGGAGTTTGGCCAGGTCTTTGAGGTCCCTCCTTCATCCACCCTCAGCTTGTGTCCCACAGGAGAAAGCCACTCTTGCAGTAAGGGAAGGATCTTCTATGTACACCTAGGGAGGCAGAGACAAAGGGGAGGCTCTTTTTGAGGGACCTTGTTTTAATCATTATTTTTGAAGAGCAGGCTCCTGTTTGGCAAGTGCTTATGCTGGATGATGCCTGGATGGTTCACTGCAGCAGGTTTTCCCCAAGGCCACATTACTGCATATTCTCCCTCCCATGATGTCTATTTGCACAGCTTGTTCCAGTTTCAGAGACATGACTGATTCTGCTGAAGGTACCAGTGCATAAAATTGAAGTGCCAGGAGGACCAGTAACACCTCTAGGATGAGAATGGACTTTTTAAGTGCAATCAGAATGATTCCTTTACTTAACAGCTTACTGTGATACCTCTGCTCAACTTCTGCACGAATATCAGGTCACGAGGCTTGAAGCAGTCTAGCAAAGAATATTTTCAGCTACTGAAGCATTAATATTACAACAGGTATAAGAAATAAATGTAAATGTCCATGGAGTTTATATACTTGCAGTCTAAAGTTGCAAAGCATTATCTGTCTTAAATGTTGTGCAGGTTTGAGGCTAATTGGAATATTTCACTGAAAATATTAAATCCTTAGCTGTGAGAAGAAAGGAAAACAACAACAGTAACCTATATCACTCATTCTTCTGCTGAGAAACACAACTAGTCAAATTATAGATAAGACACTCCTCATACACTTCTCAGTTCTCTCTGGCACTCTGTGGTTGCTTCTGCCTTAACCCTAATCTGACCTAACCCTTTATGTCCTTTAACCCTCTTGTTGTCTTTTTGACATCTCACCTCAGATCTCTCCAGATCTATCACGTGAGATATATGGGGATTGATCTGGTTATTTCTGAAGGGAGGGAAAGAGGGAGAAAGGTGGGAGAGGTTTGAGTCGGGAGCCTCCTGGCAATCTGATTGTTTTGGAGGGATTTTGTGTTTCTGTATTACTTTTAACTTGTACATAGCTGTATATTGTGTGTACATAGATGCTTGTAAATTGTGTTAAGCTGTAAATATAGAGCTTCATTCCTTAACTTCCAGCTGGTTAAGTCTAGTCTGGGTGATTTCATTGTGTGTGTGGGGCGGGTAACTCCCAAACCATCATAAATGTATAAGCTTTTAAACTGTCCAACGCAGTGGCAAAACTTTGTCTGTGGCTTAATATCAGACATCATGTGTCAGTACTGCTGCAGTAGCTGGCATGACTTCAGGATTGTTAAAAATGCTGTGTAAGAGTTTCAGAGTAACTTGTCAAAAGAAGAGACAGCTCCCAGTGTGCTGTACTCCTCCCACTGAAATCACATTGTCTCTGTTGCACTGCATCCTAAGCCAGCCTAAGGTTTTTCAGAGATGCGGGGAAGATCAGTTTTGCAGTTGTGAAATATGGAGACAGCTTTGGAGCAACTTGGAGTTCAAGTGCTGCTTCTGCAAGTAGGTGGAGGGAGGGGAATGGCAATGGTTTGGAGAGCTGGGGAGGGAGTAAGACCTATTGTTCTCACCACCAGTGAGGTTAGAATGTGTTTCTGTAATGAGCTGCCCCACAGCCTTGATTATCGCAGCAGAATAAGACTCTTTTTCAATGCAGTGATGACCACTCTCACCAAGAGCATTTACTGTTCTGGGCAATTTCCTGCTCAGACCAGTATGCAAGATGATCCTGTATCATGTCTGTATGGTTTCTGCCAAATTTGCCATCTTGTCTTTACAGTTGTCTCCCCACATCCAAATGTATCTAGAGCTTTAGGTATTTGATCAACATTATTTCTTCCAAAAGCTTTTTGATGCACAGCTGCAATTACACTGCTCCCTGTGTCAGGCTTTCTGAACATGCATGGAGAGGTTAAACAAAGAGCAACCCCGTGGAAGAAGCACATTGCTTAATAAGGAACTCGGTGAACAAACTGGAACCTACTTTCCTGTGGTGTCAGATCTCATGGTTAGGTTCCTAAGTATCTAATAAGGCCTGGATGCCACTTGAAGATGACTCTTTAATGGAAGGAGCAATTTTTCAAAGGCTTCTGCCTTGTTGAATTGCAGTGTTGCCTTAAAGGGGGAATTATCTTGCAACTTCCCCTTCTGTGGGGATGCTAATAGAATAATTCTTCATCCAGCCACCTATTTTCATGTCACTTGCAAGAGCTTATTATTTCTGAGAGCAGTTTCAACTTGATTTGGCAGATCAGTGATTTCAGAAAGTACTGGGGAGACAGAGACAGGACACATGCTTAGGTAAATGCATAACCTCTGCTTCCATGGGGAGCCAAGCAAAGCAGCACTCTTGCAATAACAAGACTATATATGTGTAAACTAATACAAAGCAGAATGAAACAAACATGCAGAACATCATGTAACACCAACCACAGAATCGCAGAATCAATTAGATTCGAAAAGACCTTCAATATAATTGAGTCCAGCCATTAAGTCTGCTCTGCCATATCCCCAGGCATCACATCTGGATGGATTTTAAACACATCCAGGGCTGATGCTTCAACCACCTCCCTGGGCAGCCTGTTCCTTCTCATGTTTAGGTGGAACTTCCTGCATTCAAGTTTATGCCCATTGCCTCTTGTCCTGTCACTGGGCACCACTGAGAAGAGTCTGGCCGCATCTTTCTGACACCCTCTCCTTAATTAATAAGATTCCCCCTCAGCATCCTCCTCTCCAAACTAAACAGACCCATCTCTCCTAGCCTTTCCTCAAGTGATAGATGTTTCATGCAGCTGTGCACTGGACTATTTCCAGTAGTTCATGTCCTTCCTGATCTGAATTGCCCAGAACTGTACTCCAGGTGAAGCCTCAGAAGTGCAGAGTAGAAGGGGAGCAGAACCTCCCTTGACCTACTGGGCACACTCCTCTTAATGCATCCCAGGATGTCATTGGCCTTCTTGGCCATGAAGGCATACTGCTGGCTCATCATCCTGTTGTCTGTCAGGACTCCCAGATAATGGGAGGCATCCTACGTGAGGAACATGAAAGGAGCCAGTACTGAGTTTATGGTGTGCCTTTCCAATGTGAAAATACCAAGCAGCTTTTGCATGTACTCAGTACTGGATGCCTTAGATCTCCAGCAAAACAGGACTGAGGGTTGGGTGGTGGGCCATGCTGTGTTACCATTTCTTCAAACATACAAATTGCTGTTCAGAGAGACTTAGACAGGCTGGGGGGTTGGGCAGGGACAAATTTAATGAAATTCAACAAGGGCAAGTGTAGAGTCTTGCACCTGGGAAAGGAAAACTCCAGGAATCAGTGTAGTTTGGGAGCTTACCTGCCGGAGAGCAGCGAAGGGGCAAAGGACCTTGGAGTCCTAGTGGATGGAAGGTTGACCGTGAGCCAGCAATGTGATCTGGTGGCCAAGAAGGCCAATGCCATCCTGGGATGTATTAGAAGGACTGTGGTTGAGAGAGGTTCTCCCCTTCTACTCTACCCTCGTGAGGTTGTATCTGGAATACTGTGTCCAGTTCTAGGCCACTCAGTTCAAGAAGGACCTCAGGGAACTGCTTGAGAGAGTCCAGTGCAGAACCACAAAATGACAAAGGGAGTGGAACATCTTCCTTACAAGGAGAGACTGAGGCAGCTGGGGCTCTTTAGCTTGGAGGAGAAGAGCCTGAGGGGTGACCTCATTCATGTATATAAATATGTAAGGGGCAAGTGCCAAGAGGAGGGAGGCAGCCTCTTCTTGGTGATGTCCAATGACAGGACAAGGGGCAAAGGGTGGAAGTTAAGGCATAGGAAGTTCCATGTAAACATGAGGAAAAAAATTTTCACTGTGAGGCTGACAGAACACTGGAAGAGGCCACCAGGGGGATTGTGGAGTCTCTGGAGATACTCAAAACCACCTGGATGTGTTCCTTTGTGATCTGGTATAGGTGATCCTGCTCTGGCAGAGGAGGTTGGACTGGATGAGGTTTCGAGGTCCTTTCTTGCACCCAACCTTCCATGAATCTGTGATTCTGTGGTTGTCTGAGACACTGTGTGACCAGATTGGAAGCTGCATAGTTAATGGATTAAATGCTTGGCTGTGCTCTTGTCTTTGACCAGTTCCTGTATTTTATCTTTAGTGGACTGTGCTGTGTTAGCAACAGTGTTCCTATTAAGTTAATTTTGGTGTAAGTGCTTTTCACTCATACTTGTGCAGTCTGGCTAATACTTCCATGAGTTAGTCTATGATCAATCTTGTCAAATATATTCTACCATCAGTGCCTACCAAGTTCTTATAAAGTACTGACATATATTTGTCAGCAGATTCAAGTATTTTTTGTGCACATAGGCAAAACTTGGATCTCCTCGAGGTCATATTCTGTTTTTTTAAAAGGTATGTAAAATGACCCTGTAAAAATTAAAATGGCAATTGCATATCACTTATTAGAAGGAAGAAATAGATGGAATATATGATGACCTTCAGTATCAAGACTGCAGATGAAAAAAATTTCCTGGGATAGGAAAGAAATCTTCTCTACTAGCGATCAGAATACACTTCTCCAAAATGTTAACACCAGTGCTGCTCTGGCAGGGCAGAGTATAAATCTAATCAGAGAAGTTAACTATGAGAATAGTTACCCTTGTTTATGAAATGTACACTGAAGTGGAATAGAGTAATAAAGTGATAGGATGAGAGAAAATGGCTTTGAGCTGTGTCAGGGGGGGTTAGGTTGGATATTAGGAAAAATATATCTACTGAAAGAGTAGTCCCATCCCTGGAGTTGTTTAAAAACCAGATAGACAGGGCACTTCAGAACATGGATTAATGGCCATGGTGGTGTTACATTGACAGCTGGACTCAATAGTCTTTTCTAACCAAAACGATTCTATGATTCTCCCTCACAACTTCTGGTCAATGCGACTGATTTCTGCACAAGTTTTGTGGCCAGTGTTAGTGTGTGTGGGTTCTCCATTACAGAAAGAGCACTGATGGCTGCAGATCAAGTCCATCCAGCTCACTTCCACACAAAGTCAGGTGATGCCAGCAGTAAGTCAGGTCAGCAGTCAGGTCACTTTTTCTAGCTAAGCCTTGCAAACTTCCAGGGGCAGATATTTGGTAGCCTCTCCTGCTAGCCTGGTAGTCTTCTCCTGTACTACTCTTCTTCACTGGAAGGCTTTTTTCTCTAAATTGTCCTAATCAAAGCCACCCAAGCCATACTGTGTGACTGCCACCTCTTGCTATACCATCTGTGGATAATGAAAGAAGTGCAGGTCATGCATCTTAACACCTTCTCTTCAAGTAAACATAGGCTTCTACCATATTGCTTCTTACTCTCTTCTTCAACAGACTTTGTATCATAACTCTTCACTCTCCTTGTAGGACACATGTCCATGTCCCTGCCTGTCATGGTAATTCTCTGCAATACAATCTCCAGTTTCTCCACATTCCTTTCAAGTTGGGAGACCCAGGACTGGACACATCATGTCAGGGCAACCTCACCAATGCTGAGCAGACGTGGGTAAAAGCTTTCCTCAGCCTGCTAGCTGCCCTCCTACTGAAACAGCCCAGTGACTAATTTGCAGTGACAGTAGTCCATTGGCTTATCCTCCACTTGACATCTAATGCAGCCTTCAAGTCATTGTCTTTGACCCATCTCTGCTACCAACCTGTTACATGTTCTTTCTCAAGTCATTAGTTCTGTTTGCATGTGGCACATCCCTGCTGCTTCAAAGTCTCTGTCAATGTACAGGGAGCTCTCTGTAATCTCTGTGAGAATCTCTGTCTCACACTATAGGTTTGCATAGCACTCAGCATAGTGGGATCCCATAAGCTTGCTTATCTTTATACTTACTCATGGAAAGATTTTACTTTCTATCACTATTTTAATACACATGTTAAATAAACTGTAAATCATCTTTTTGTTTTAGATGCCAACAGTAAGACCCATACTGGGAAATGATAAGAGTGCATGGAACATAGCAGGTTCTTGTCTTGTTTTGAATAGACCTCAATCTGTGTAAACAACCAAAGATACAGTAATGGTGGAGTTTGCTTCACTGACTTGGAAGACAAACACAGTCTAAATTTATGTTAGTAAAATACTACCCAGGGATGTTTCTGAGCACTGAAAAGCAATGGTATGTACTCTTGATTTGTTAGGACATCACCTTACTTGCTTTTGCCCTGTTTCCAGTCCTCTCAAATAACATCCAGCCAAGTTCTGGGAACTGGAATTTACCACAGGCTATTCCTAATGGGTACTTTGTGGTCACTATAAGTTAGAGACTGGGAGGATTTAGTAGCATAGATTTATGACATATCATGTAGCCTAAGCACATTCAGTGCCTAGTAACTATTAATTTCCTATCCAGTTTACTGGTAGACACAGCCACAAATGGCTGCCCTACGTGATTATGTGGAACTCAAGTTCTTCAGCTATTGGAAGAGATGAGTAAGGGTCATGTTACTTGGGTTGATGTTCAAATCAAGAAAGCTGAACCTCCTCAGAGGCCTATTCCAGCATTTGGTAACACTTCCTCTGAATATCCAAACTGAAACACTCATGGTACAACGTGAGGCCAACAAGAATAACTCCTTCTGTCCTATCACTTGTTATTTGGGAGAAGAGACAAACACCCACCTTGCTACAATCTCCATTCAGGTAGTTGTAGAGAGTGATAATGTCTTCCCTCAGCATCCTTTTCTCCAGACTAAACAACCCCAATTCCCTCAGCCACTCCTCACCAGACCTGTTCTCTAAACCCTTCACCAGCTTTGTTGCACTTCTCTGGACCTCGCTACAGCATCTCAATGTCTTTCTTGTAGTGAGGGCCCCAAAATCAATCACAGCAGGCAAGGTATGGGCTCAGCCAAGTGGGACCTCCCTAGTTAGGCAGGACTGATGGTAAATGATGGAAAGTGGCTTGGTGAGCACTTCCAGCAGTATCCTCAGGTGTGTGCCATCTGGCCCCATAGACTCGTGTATTTCTAAATGATGCAACAGGTTGATAATCATCTCCTCTTGAATTATGGGGGCTTCCTTCTGCTCCCCATCCCTACCTTCCAGCTCAGGAAGCTGGGTACCCAGTGGACAACCAGTCCTACTGCTAAAGACTGAGGCAAAAGAGGTATTCAATGCCTAAACCTTTTCCTCTTCCTTGATCGGTGTGTTCCTTCATGCATCCTCTAAATGATAGATTTTGCTTAGTTCTCTTTTTGTTCCTTGCTGGCACACCATCCTTCAAATACTGGTGTGCTGCCCTTGGGCTTATTTCTAGCGAGCCAAATTTTGTGCCCTTCCCCCTTTAGATCTAATTTAAAGCTCTTTACGTGAGTCCTGCTAGCTCCGGGGCTAGGATCCTTTCCCCATTTTGAGACAGGTGTATTCCATCTGTTTCCAGCAGGCCTGGGGTCCACTAAATCAACCCATGATAAAAGAACCCCAAAGTTCTGTCAGTGGCACCAGGCTCAGAGCCAGGCATTGATCTGCTGGCTCTTCCAGTTTGTTTGCTCATCATTCCCTCAGCTGGAGGGATAGAGAAGAACACTACTTGTGCTCTCAATACCTTAACTAGTCATTCCAAGGCCCTGAACTTTCTCTTCATTGCCTTTGGGTTTCTTGTCACTACTTCATTGCTGCATCCCTGAGAGATGGGTGGAGGTGTGCTGGATGGATGGAGGACAATTGAACATGTAGAGCAGGAGAAGGTAAGTGAAAGAGCCACATTAAGAGGCCATCACAGAGGCAGGTGCAGAAGCAGAGGAAAGCATTACCCCGAAGACAGTCTAGTGACAGAACTCAAAGAAAAAGTCTTAGAGAATTTATTTGTGCTGTACTGTGACCTCTGAGATGCTTAGAAGCATAAAGTGTCTCCTGTGAGGTGATTTGCCTCATCACCCTGCTGGTGAACAGCTTTAGTAAATCAAAAGGATCGAATCACAGTTACCTAATTCTGCCACATGCTTAAACCAAATTAATGCATTCAGTGGAAATCCAATTAATCTCCGCACTGAACAGGTACACTTCCTTCTGGTCTGTTCCATATCCCCGCTATAATGAGGCAGCGTAACCCCTGACTAAAATGTAGTGCAGAAGATGTAGTCAAGCCAGAGAGACCAATGCATGCAAGAGAACAGGACTGCATGAATCAGAATTAGAACTTGCACAAGACTCTGTGGCAGCTCAGAGGAGCAGAGTTAAATTGTCACTCCATGCAAAAGCTGACTTCCTTGACATATTTAAATGAAAGAAAACTTGCAGAGCTCCTCACTTCCGATTTTAGTTTTTATTTTGTCTTGTCATTGTAATTCAGGATGGAAATGGTATGATTGGGGTGAGAGGCAGGAAGAGCTCATAATCCATCCTGTCTACTGCCTAATGTTATTCTGCATGGAGCTGGAGCAACTTCAGCTTGAGCAACCAGTAGCCCAGAGTGCTATTAACCATGGCCTTTCCTACTTAACTGAATGTCTAAACGTGATCATTCAGTTATGCCAGTTACATATTTGGTGTTACTTTATGTTTGGTCTCAAAGAGGCTTTAAAAGAAGATTAATGGTGATTCTGCTTATGCATTATCTTTACTAAAGGCATGTGGTATATGTTACTAGTATCTACAGTTAGGACTGTTGTCATATTCCAGCCTGCTTTGGCAGGTGTTGTCAGAGCTGTGCAGATCTTGGCGGACAGGTAGTTGCTTCTAGACTTTACTTTTTTTCTTTAAATTTGTGGGGTTTATTTTTTTAAAGAGTAGTGTTGATTCTTCCATCAGACAAAATTCCCTCTCTCTTTTTTTTTTTTTTCCCCCCCAAGAAATTTCTTTCCTGAATATTGGTGAGATCAAACTTCCTTCAGAATCCTGAATCACAGAATGCCATGTTGGAAGGGACCCCACAGATCATCCGGTCCAAGTTTTCTAGGTAACAGTATCATTTAAATGAGATTGTCCAGCATCCTGTGGTCACCCAGCTGAGTCATAAAACTGACCAGTGTGGGGGAATCCCTTGGGAGATGATTGCAGTGTCTGACTGTTCTCATGGTGAAAAGTTTTTTTCTGGAGTCCAATGGGAATCTCTCCAGGAATAGCTTGTCCCCATCATCTCTTGTCCTTTCCATGTGACTCCTGGTAAAAAGGGAATCTCCATTCTCCTGTTAGCTAGCCTTTATGTACTGTTACATGATGATAAGGTCTCCCCCTAAACCTTCTTTGCTCAAGACTGAAAAAAACCAGTTCTCTCAGCCTTTCTTCATATGGCAAGTCTTCCATCCTCTGATCATTGCCTTGGCCCTTCTCTGGACACTTTCCAGCCTGTTGGCATCTTTTTTTTTTGTGTATCGAGGAGCAAAACTGCACACAGTGCACCAGGAGTGGTCTGGCAAACACTGAGTACAGTGGGATAATGACTTATTTGTCTCTGCTGGTGATGCCCTTGTTGATGCAAACCAGCATCCTGTTGGCTTTCTTTGCTGCTGCAGCACATGGTTCGCTAATGTTGAGCTGAGCTTGTCCACTCAAATTGGTCGTCAAGGTAGTGTCCTATTCAGTAATATGCAAATGCACACATTTAGTCTTGCTTTCACTGCACATGTGTTTAAAATTCTTTTTCTTCAAGCACCTCAATAGTAATTTCAAAACACAGGCCAACCCAGTTTATCAGAAAAACTGATTAAGTAATCTATGCAGTACATGTCAGGTATTTAAAACTAAGTCATACCGAATCATAGCCTCTTAGAAGAAGTTACTTCACTTATTTTTGTGTAAAGAACATCTATCTCAATCCATGTAAAAAATAAATCATTTACTGTTGTGTTTCAAAATCAGAATAAAAACTTTTTTTTTTCAATAGAACCACATAAACAACTCACAGAACAGGATCCAGGATGGTATTGATGAAGTTAATGGGTTTTCAATAGACCATCATGGATTACCCTCTGGAATTCATTAGGGGAATTACTAAAATTATGTGACTGTTGGCACTTTCGAGCTGAAAATGCAGCGTATTTAGATGCAGTGAAATGATTTTAGGTAGTGTATTATGCATCAATACAGTACCATGATGGGAACAGGAGGGGGAAAAAAAACACTAGTTATAATACCCGGTAGGATATACTTTTATGTTTGGATCTGAGAAACATCAAATTTGGTCTTTCAAAAATACTATAATGTTTTTATTTATGAAAGTTCTCTCTCATAGTAACAGCTAATCTGTATCTGGGTGTACATGTGACTGATAGAGTTTGCGTGAAGTCACAGTGATGATTACAGAATCACAGAACATTAGAGATTGCAAGGGACCTCCAGAGATCACCGAGTCCAACCCCTCTGCCAAGGCAGGATTCCCTAGGGTAGTTCACACAGGAATGCATCCAGGTGGGTTTTGAAAGCCTCCAGAGAAGGAAACTCCACAACCTCTCTGGACAGCCTGTTCCAGTGCTCTCTCACCTGCACTATAAAGAAGTTTCTCCTCATGTTGAGGTGAAATCTTCTATGTTCAGATTTGTAGCTGTTGTTCCTTGCCTTATTGCTGTGCACCACCAAAAAGAGATTGGCCCCATCCACTTGACACCCAGTCCTCAGATGTTTATATACATTGATGAGATCCCTCAGTCTTCTCTTCAGACTCAACAGCCCCAGGTCTCTAAGTCTCTCTTTGTGGGGGAGATGCTCGAGTCCCCCATTCATCCTTGTGGCTCTCCACTGGACTCTTTCCAGCAGGTCCCTGTCTCTCTTGAACTGGGGAGCCCAAAATTGGACACAGTATTCCAGGTGTGGTCTCACTATGGCAGAGTAGAGGGGGAGAAGAACCTCCCTAGACCTGCTGGACACGCTTTTCCTGATGCATCCCGGGAGGGCATTGGCTCTCTTGGCCACAAGGGCATGTTGCTGTCCATGCAGAACTTGCTGTGCACCAGGACTCCAAAGTCTTTCTCCACAGACCTGCTTTCCAGCAGGGCAGCCCCCAACCTGTACTGGTGCCTGTTGTTATTCTTTCCCATATGGAAGACCTTGCATTTGTCCTTATTCAACTTCACAAAGTTTGCATCCACCCAGCTCTCCAGCCTGTCCAGCCTGTCCAGCTGTCTGCACAGCTGACGGGTGTTAACCACCACCACCACTAGTTTTGTATCATCAGCATTACAACTAGTCACCATAAAAATTTGGCAGTGTTTTGTCCTGTGGGAATTCTCTCTGGAGGTTCACAAGAAAGGAACTGATGGGACTGAAGGAGCTGGGGCTGGTTAGTTTGAAAAAGAGGAGGCTGGGGAGGACCTCATCAATGTCTACAGCTGCCTGAAAGTAACTGTGGAGAGATTGGTGGTGGTCTCTTCTCACAGGTAATTAGTAATAGAACAAGAGGGAATGGCCACAAGCTGTGAATGGGTGGGTTTAGACTGGACATTAGGAAAAAAAAAAATTCACAGAAAGTGATCAGGCATTGGAATGGGCTGCCTGGATGTGTTTGAAAGTCATTTGGTTGTGGCGCTTGGGGATATGGCGTAGGGTGCACCTTGTAGAGTAGGGATATTGGTTGGACCTGGTGATCCTGAGGGTCTTTTCCAATCTGAATGTTTCTGTGATTCTGTGATTCTGTGAAAACCTTAAGTATAAAAAGGAAATAACAAAAAGCTGATGTAAGTGGTGTGAGATAGGAGACAAGGAAGAAAAGCACAGTAACAAACACTTGGCAATGCTGCATCCAGCATTAATGATAACAGAAATTGAAAGGCACAAATTAATTAGGTTTTGAATAATTCCAATTTCCATTCAGAAAAACCATTGATCTTGTGCTCTGTCCCTTGCTGATGGTAACTTTGTAAAGAAGATAACAAAGCCCTACTTCATTTGCCTTTTTTCTACTCTTGCTCTCACAAGCAGGTTTATCCAAATAAATATTTGCCTACCGTCCCAGGCAAGGCTATGCTGATAGAACACCTTGGGGTGAGGTGGGATGGGAACCAAACCTGGACATAGTCTGGGCACAAGCTGTAATTTTAAGAGCCTGTTCTACTGAGTCTAACTTAACCACTACTGACATAGATCCGCACATAGCAGGCACAGTGCTCATTCTGTACCTTTTCTAGAATGGCTATGCAGTTTTGAAATTAAGATATTAAAATCTTGCATTGTGTCTTCAGGGAACAGGGAGGGCATGATTTTGCACTGAACTAGCTATTCCACAGAAAGTCCTACAAAGGACAAAGCTAAACAGTAGAGATAAAAGTTGATACTCCATCACAGCTATTTACATGCTATGAGGAGGAAACTGTTTAGGGTTGAGTTACTGCTTTGAGAATGGTAGGGGAATTCTTAAATTATAATCTGGATATAAAAAGTGGTGGAAATTAAACAAGAAGGGAAAAAAGGGATGTAGAGGAATTAATGTAGTAGGTGTTGCCCTTAAGATTAAATTAAATCTTAATTTTCTGGTATTTTCAAAAGCAAAGTTGGCTTTTTTCTAAAAATATGCACATATGAGATTTTAACTGAGATCTGTTGCAAAGATTTTGTTTTCACCCCTTAAAATCTGCCATTTCACAACATATTGTGTTGCATAATTTCTTATTTTTCTTGAGCTCTAAATCTAAAACTATCCTATGATTCTATGAAATTCTACCAGAGAAGTTATGGTAACATTATATGAAATATGTATCTTGTGCTGGGCTAGATTCTGATGCTCTGCTTCATGCCAGTAATAGTTCATATGCACTTGGTTCACACTCATCAAGTAAGGAGATCAGAATCCAACTTAAGGTGAGCCCTTCGTCCCTCCTTGCATAGAGGCCACCTACACTTGTACTGCGTTCCAGCAAAACTCATAGGAAACATTATTCTCCAGCCCAGCTCATTAGATAAAGTAAGAGACTGAAAAAGTAGTTTCATTAGATATGAAGACACCAGGGACGGCTCAGTTCTCTATGTTTTTCTCAACCCATTTCAAGATGTGGGCTGTAGTGACTGAAACAATGTATTGCAGGAAGGACATCAAGATTTTAAAACCTTGCAGTCTCATAGTTAATTTGCAATGCTTTTCCTTTTCTGTCAGCGCAGTTAAGATGACATCGTGCAGTGATTTAGCTGAGAACAAAATGCTTCTAGGCCTTTCCCATGGTTTTTTTTTTAATGTAAGGAGTCATAAAAGTTCAATCATAACTTTTTGTATATAAATACAGCTACTTCAGATTGTGTAGGAAGATCTGTAAAGGGCTCTGGTGCTTGGATTTCTTCTATTTTTACAAAAGAAAATATATCTATAATTAAGCTTATGCCATAAAGGATTTTCATATTGAATCTTCCTTTTGACATGATTGATTCCTGTATTGGCTCTAGGAAATGGAAATCAGTAAGTAAAATCTGACATAAAAGAAATAATTGGGCTCTACAGTAATGTCGTTTACTACAACAAGAGCTAAACTAGAATCCCAGTTGACACCAGCTTCTTCTGCATATGCAAATGTTTGGGTTTTTTTCCTCAGGGTCATAGTTGCATTGTGTTTGAGGAGTGCAAATAAACATAGCCAACAGTTCACCTGTCACTGCAATGGAGGTGGCTGGGAGGGAATTAGTGCATAATTAGGATACCTGGCACAGAATTTTGGTCTGGAAAACATTAGCATATAATGTCTCAGAAAAGCTAAAGCTTCCCTCTGCTCTTCCACGTGGAATAAACATGAGAATAACCTGCAGGTAAGTGGATTTCTCTGCCAACCTGAAACAAATATTGGCTGTGCTCCTGTCGCTGTTATTCAGTGCTCCAAATGACCAGTGGTACTGATGTTGTTGTTCATCTGTGTTGAGCAGCAGCACTACTGTGTGTCAGATGTGCTATAGGTCATAAAACTGCAAAGTGATGGTGGTGATGTTCCAAGTGAATTTTTACCTACTGTATAATTTCATAAAACAATAAACACCAATCTCCTGCATTCATCCTGTAGCACAGTTAATTTGCAGAGCACCAGGTGAAAAATCACTGCAAGTTGTTCACCTAATAATAATAATGGTCAGCTAGAATTGCTAATAAATCAGGCTTAGACACTCTAAGACATTCTATCTAGATTATTTATTTTTTCATTACAGGACTTGATTTTGCAATTTATTATTTCTTTTATTATATACATTCTACTCATACCCACATTTTGCTCTGTTACAACCCATCTCAGCACAAGAAGCATGTCCGTGCCCCAGAGCTCCCACACCAGCTATCACAACCCAATCCATGCTTTTTTCAGTGGCAAATCCTGGAGCAGGATGGCAGCTCCAGGCATATTCTCCCAGCCTGTTTTCAGGAGCACCTGGCATGAGCACTGCACACAGGTGCAGAAAGGTCCAAATGCTGTGTTGTGTCTGGGAACAAAAGGCCAGCAGTGGTGGGGAAGGAGACTAGCAGAGTGGCAGTGGCTGGGATCAAATAAATGTTTTTCAGCTGAGAAAATCACAGCAGGATGTGAAATGAAATGCCAGTCATTTCTGTATCTGAATTCATCCTCTGTGTTACATGTTAACATAGAACATTTGACTGTTGGAAAAGATGAAAAGAGGCTATTCAAATTCCCCAAATGACAGAAGTCCTGCAATTAGAAGTAAAGGAACTTCAAAGTCTCCAAAAAATGCTGCAGTAAGTGTTGTGTAATGCCTGCAGGGTAGAAAAGCAATACAGCTGTTGTGAGACACTGATCTTACTTTGCTTTCCATTTTGTTTCTGGATTGAGCAGTTGTCCATACAGCAAATAAGGACCTCTACAGCTTGCCTCAGTCTTGGATGCCACAGAGACCTTCCCTCTCTCTTCCTGTGTCTACCCCTGTTAGAAATAAAATTGGCAGAGCTGCTTTAACCAACAGACCAAGGTTTAAAAAGAAAGCTGGCACAGACTGTGGAGGGCATAATCCCTCCACAGAGTGAAAGGCCTTTGAGATTCACTGCTCCAACCCTGATCTGACAGTACTCCAAATCAATGATTTTCCAAATGTGCTTAAGCTCCTGTATTTTTCTGGCCTTTCTGTGCAGATGGAGTGAATGGAAATAATTGAGTTGTGAGGAAAGACTTTCGTTTTGGTGCAGCAAGAGGTTTGTAATAAGAACATTAACACACTTATATTAAAATGTCTTCTATGTTCATGCCCTGAGTTTTAGACAGGGGTATTGCTTTTTTTTTTTTTTTAAAGAAATCTAAACAAAAAGCTAATAGCCAATTTCTAAGCATGGCTGACCAGATGGGAATTTGCTAACATTAATATATTCTCATTAGAGAAATTCTGTTGTGCTCTGGTCAGCAGAGAAGACATTTGGCCACAGATAACAAGTCAGTTTAAAAGCAGGACCAGCTCCAGCAGCCAAGATTGCTGTTTCCCACTGCACTACCAGCAGTTCCTGCTGAGAAACCTGCCCTCACCAATCCTCAGTGAACCACCAGAGCCAAGAGGCAGCATATGAGCCACCATGGCCTATTTGCTTCCCTACTGGTATTTGGGATGTAACTAGCAGTCCACCAGCCCCACTGGATGCTTTCTGTCATTTTAGCATCCTAACATATTTGTGGCGTTCACCAGACCCATCTAGAATGCACCCAGGGTCTGTTCCCAAGGAAAGGGAAGACCAAAGGGCTTTCTCTCGTGGTTTTCTTCTCATCCTTCTGTCACACCACGGCATGCAACTGAGTCTTGCCTTAGGATGCCACCCCTGTGCAGACCTACCAGTGAACAACAGATTGCAGCTTTCTCATTTGGAGCTTGCAGCTCAACTGTTTTCTACAGCCCTTCTCTTTGTAGATTAATTTTGTGACTGGAATGTCTCCACAGTCACCACATGAGGAAAAATGAGTTAAACCCAGCACCAACCTGGCTCATAGCTAGACAGAGAGCCCTACCGTTTATTAATGGATTTCCTAAGGACTCAACGTGTAATGCTGAGCTCCAAGGGACCGTGGCCCTGTGGTGCAAATGATACACTGCAGCCTTGTAACAGGCAGGAGCCAGTGATTTTGTACATCCTGCCCATGACAGAGACAGCTGTGAAGATCCAAACCTTGAAGTCATCACAGCTTTTCCACAGTTAGCAGAGACTATGTAAACCGTGAGCCAAAGCCTCCTATTTTATTTTAGGCAGGAGGCTAAAATCCAAATGGCAAAATGTTACAGATTCAACAGCCATAAACACAGGGATGACAGGAAGAGTAAAATCAATAGCAGGGCTTCATGAGTGTTGCTGCCTTGAAAATAACAGCAGCAGAAAAAACTTTGTATACATACACATTTCTAATTAAACCACCTAGAATAGAAAGAAGAAAGAAAGTCTGGGTAGCTTGAGTCATAGAAAGACATTTTGGCATTTGAACCTTTTCCTTTTAGGAGGGCTGCTGCTGGGGGCTTTGCGATCCTTTCACAGAATCACAGAAACGTTCAAGTTGGAAAAGACCCTCAGGATCACTAAGTCCAACCAATATCCCTACTCTACAAGGTTCACCCTAAACTGTGTCCCCAAGTACCACATCTATACAACTTTTAAACACATCCAGGGCTGTCGACTCAACCACCTCCCTGTGCAGCCCATTCCAATGCCTGACCACTCTTACTGGGAAATTGTTTTCCTAATTGTCCAGTCTAACCCAACCCAGTCACAGCTTGAGGCCATTCCCTCTTGTTCTGTCACTAATTACCTGTGAGAAGAGACCAGCAACAGCCTCTCCACAATGTCCTTTCAGGTAGCTGTAGACATTGATGAGGTCTCCCCTCAGCCTCTTCTTTTTCAAACTACCCAGCCCCAGCTCCTTCAGTCACTCTTCATAGAATTTATTCTCCAGGACCTTCCCCACCTTCATTGTCCTCCTCTGCACTCTCTCCAGCACCTCCCCATCCCTCTTGTAGTGAGGTGCCCAAAAATGAACACAGTACTCAAGGTGTGGCCTCACCAGAGCAGAGTTCGAGGGGACAATCACCTCCCTACTCCTGCTGGACACAACATTTCTAATCCAAGCCAGGATGCCATTGGCTTTCTTTGCCACCTGGCCACACTGCTTGCTTATATTCTGCTGCTTGACAATTAGGCCCCCAGTTCCCTTTCCACCAGACAGCTTTCCAGCCACACTTCCCCAAGCCTCTTTCCTTGATGGAGGGAGAAAGGCAATCATCATCAGTGCTTAATTTGGAGTTCCCCTTCCCCAGCTCTCCTGTAGAGCAGTCCATGCAGTGATCCTTCTACCAGCCTCTGCTGTGGCCTGATTGAAGGTGAAGCAACCTGCCATCTCTTTAAGATGTTACTTACGTACCTGTTCACAGTTTCAAGTTTATACATAGACTGGAAACTCTTTGACAGTTTCATGCACAAGTAATTACATAAAAGCTTTTTGCTTTGCATGGTCTTTAGGCACTTCCATAATGAATGCATAGTTTTTTTTTACTGTAAATGTAGAAAATTTGCACAGTGAAAATGTAACAACAGTTAACATAATGTACAGCATAAATTGGAGATAGATCCCTCCATGTCAAAGTACAAATCAGAGCATTGAGACAAAGTGCAAAAATTACTGAAAAATCTGAGCAATGATGTCCAGATATAGCTGAACAGCAATTTAATTATATTATTTACAGGAAGTTTTTCTTCTCACATCAAGAAAAGAAATGTAAACCCATCAAGGAAACCATAAATACTTTGAGGTTGCATCTAGTAATTCATGAAAGAGCTGAAATACAAGTTTCTCGAGTCGGTTGATTTACTTTGTTGGGGACAAAATAGTTTTTCCTGAGTTGTTTATGCTGTGTAGCTATTATGGAAAGTCAAAGAGAGAGCAAAGGTTATGTTGCCTTTTACTTGCTTTACAGTTTGATGAGGAATTTGATCAAAGTGACCTCTTTTCTGTCTAGTGACTATATTCAGTACTGGAGTATAAAAACAAATGAGAAAGAGGGAGAACTTAGAGAAGTTCTGCCGGGTGAAGAATTTCCCTGAGATAATCATTGATATCTGCAGAAAATCCTTTCAGATGTTTATTACTCTTTTGTAAAGGGATTGCAATGCTTGTGTGCATTGTGCATTTCTGTGCAACACTTCATTTGGTGTGTCTTAAGTGCCTCAGCTGCCGTTACTCACCAGGCTTCATTTACCTCGGAGGAGCTAAGCCAGTTTACATCAAACAAAGATCTGGCACACAATTCTCAGAGTTGGTTAAGAAATGCATAGCCCTTTTCTGTGAGCTTAGTAGAAGCAGTAAACTTCCCTAAGGATGTTAACATTATGTATCGCAGAATTGTCAGGGTTGGAAGTGACCTCTGAGATCATCTAGTTCCAACTCCCCTGCCATGGGCAGGGACACCTCACACTAGATCAGGTTGCTCAGAGCCACATCCAGCCTGTCCTTAAAGACCTCCAGGGATGAGGCTTCCACCATCTCCCTGGGCAACCTGTTCCAGTGTCTCATCACTCTCATCGTGAAGAACTTCTTCCTAACATCCAATCTGTATCTACCCACTTTTAGTTTGGCTCCACTCCCCCTAGTCCTTTCACTACCTGACAGCCTAAAAAGTCCCTCATCAGCTTTCTTGTAGGCCTCCTTCAGATACTGGAAGGCCACAATAAGGTCTCCTTGGAGCTTTCTCTTCTCCAAACTGAACAACCCCAACTCCCTCAGTCTGTCTCCATGGGGAAGGAGCTCCAGTCCTCTGATCATCCTCATGGCCCTTCTCTAGACACACTCCAGCACAGCCATATCCTTCCTGTAATAGGGGCTCTAGAACTGGATGGAGTACTCAAGGCTGGATCACATCAGAGTGAAGTAGATGGGGAAAATCACCTCCCTCAACCTGTACATCTGTTGCTAAACTACCACATCAGTATTTAAGTAATTGTGGACACAAAACACTAATAAAAAAAAGCAAAAAGCAAAAAACCCCAAAACCAAACAACCAAAACCAAAACAACAATAAAAAAGTCCCAAATACAAAAAAAACCCAACCAACCAACCAATAAAACAACAGCAAAAACCCAAAGACAAAAATAATACATGCGCAGACATACACAAAGATTCACAGAACAGAGATATAAAATGTATAAAACATGGGCATACAGAAGTACAGGTGAAATACCCCTTATCCAAACCAACAGATAAGAATTATTTTGTTCTATGATACTAGGAATATGATGGACATTGGGCTGTAAACTAAAAACTTTCATGCTGTAGGGAATCTCTGCCCTTCCCTTTCCGAGCTTTTGCTATCAGGGAATTAGCTCTGTCATTTGATGCATGAGGTTTTATGAGAGGTCTTCTTTCTATTGTTGAGTTGTGAAATGTAAAAAACTAAACCAAATGTTGATGTTGATGATGATAAGTTATTAAGGAAGAAGATTAACATTTCAAACATGCTAAAGGAAAGGAAAAGAAAGCCACAAAGATCTCTGAGCGAATCCACAGCTAGTGTTAAGCAGCAGATTGTCATTGAGGTGCGTGACGCTGCCCTCTAGTTCAAAGAAAAATTAATTCAGCAAGGCTCTGTAGTTTTATGTCATGAAGGTCAGACTGGATGAGCACTGTGGTGCCCTGTGGATTTATATATAGACTGCAGAAAGTGGCCACACTCATGTCCTTTAAGTAGCATCATGTATTCCCACTACTGAAAAACAATCCTGGGCTAAGTGGACCATTGATCAGAGCCAGTAAAGTATTCCTTATCTGTTTATAATCTTATCTATAAATCTCCACTGGCTGAAAGCAGGACAAGTTCCACTCTATGCTTGTGTTATGAAATATTTATCAATTTCCCTACCTAGGCTGTATCCTTCCTCTTGTATTCCTCTTCTTCCTTTGCCTGTATTTATTTGTTCTGTTCTTTGGTGAAGCTGTAAGTTCCCCAAGGAGCAGCATATCTTCCACATGCTTCCTGCAGTGTGACTAATACACTTCTGAGCAATACAAAAAAGAGAGCAATAAAGATTCTGCATTCTCCAAGGCCATCTATTTTACTTCCCATATTGCAGAATTTCTTAATTCTGAGTGAAGGAAACCATTGGTAATATGTACTTGTCAGTAGAGGTAATCACAGCATAACCATCAGAGTTGTGCTAAGTTTGGTAGATTGATGCCTGTAGCTTCAACAGGCTGGGGCCTCAAAATCACGTTCCTCTGTAGTAGACAGATTCAGAAGGTGCCTGCCTCTATTTGATGGCAAACATGACAATCAACAGGTTTTGTCTATATTAAAGTCAGTATGGCTTTCAAATGCCTACTTGGCAGACAGTCTGCATGCAGTAGCCAGCTGGAAAAACTCCAGCCTAGACCACTGACAGAAAACACCCTAAACATTGCAAGTGGGTCTTTCTCAATGGCATTAGTGGTAGTCATATGCCATTAACAGAGGCTAAAGAGGTGTAACATATTGAAGGAATGGAGTAGGCAGAAGTTATATTCAGTGGTCCATATAAGCCCTAGCTTGTCTGGACTATTTAAGAAGTGGAAATTGTTATTAAAAAATCAGAATCTTCTTATAAAGCTTTTCCTACAAATATCTCAAAACCTGTCTTGTGTAGGCAGTGCTCTGTCAGGAACATGTTGCTGTTACAACTTGCACTTCAGAGCAACTGGTGTTTGTCTCTGAGAACCACTCCAGCAGGGAACTGTGCAACCACAGAGAATCATGAAATCATAGAACCATAGAATTGTCAGGGCTGGAAGGGACCTCAAGGATCATCTAGTTCCACACCCCTACCCCCCCCCACACCCCCCATGCCATGGGCAAGGACAACTCACACTAGATCAGGTTGCTCAGACCCCCATCCAGCCTGACCTTGAAGACCTCCAGGGATGGGGCTTCTATCACCTCCCTGGGCAACCTGTTCCAGTGTTCACCCCCATGGTGAAGAACTTCTTCCTAAAATTCAATTTGAGTCTACTCACTTCTAACTTTGCTCCATTCCATCACTATGAAGGGCAGCAACTTGGCAGGGAAGGAGATGCAAGTGTGCCCGGCAATGTAGGACCCAAGAACTGAACTGTAAAACTGGAGCTGGTGAAGAAAGTGCCAGCTGTTGGGTGAGCAGGGGATGACATTTCACTGCTGTTTCTATTCCAGTCTTGCTCTATCTGGGACACTGCACATCCATAAGCATGATTACATCCTGCACATGTGTGCCAAGCTGGCAATTTAATAGTGACAATTTTCAGGTTTCTTGCTTAGATATGACTTGGAAACTCTAACGATTAGGTTTTTTGATTGGAGTCATCCTTGTTAAGCGTGGTGAGTTACAGAAGTTGAATTGTTCCTACAGGCAAGCTCTGGGGCGGTAGTGTGAGATGTTACCCTACTCTTGTCCCATGATCCATGACAAGCCTGGTAGAAGAATCAGCAGAAGGCTTCACATCACAGTCTAGCATAGTAGCTCAGAACACCAAGGTTTTCTTAATGAGGTTTGGGCTGGGCACTCAATTAGTGAAGGAGTGCTGGTGTTCACCAGTACTCATTGATGCAGCAGGAGGGCCTCTAACAGAGAGAGTTTGGGTAATAAACTTACAAATCACTCCAGCTCAGTTTGCCAGAGTTCATCTGTCAGAATCCCAAACACCATTTGCTTTCTGTGGTGTATAATATTTGCTGAACTAAGTCAAATATTTGCAGTAGAGTTTTGTGAGCCAAAATTTCCCCTAAAGTTTTAAAAACTGATAATGCAGTATTAGATAGGATAAAATTAAATTAGGGAAATACAGTCTCATGCTTCAGGGCATGTGCCAACTTAAAGCCAAAACAGGTAGGTAGGAAGCAAGCTGAGCTGTGAGCATATGAAGCTCACAGGTATTGCATACCTTCTTCTGAAACACCCAGCACTGAGTGTTGTCTTGGACAGGAGGCCAGATGAGATTGTCTGATCTGATAGGCACTTTTCTCATTGCTTTTAGACTGGTCCTATGATGTTAAACTAGATATTTTTGCTGTTTCTTGACTTCTTATAGGTTATGTAGAGTCTTACAAACAATTGCGCCATGATAAAAATGCAGCAGAAGAAATACTCATCTAAGCAGTTTCAAGGAAGAGCCAAGTAGTGAGGTGCTGACAAGTTATTATTTGAGTGCTCCCACAGGAAATGTATTTGACACTTGCAGTTATTGCAGTGCTAACCCATGTCCCCAGGTAACTACAATGTGCCCAAAAATGTGCTATACAACATTGATCCTCATTCATTATGAATGCCCAAATAGCATTGTGTGTGAAAGTAGCATCAAAAGTAGTATAGCCAGCAGGTCGAGTTGATTCTTCCCCTCTACTCCACTCATGTGAGACCCCACCTGGAGTACTGTGTCCAGCTTTGGAGCTCACATCACAAGAATAACAGAGAACTGTTACGGCAGGTCCAGAGAGGGAACACAAAGGTGATCAGAGAGCTGGAGCACTTCTCCTATGAAGACAGATTGAGAGAGTTGGGGCTGTTCAACCTGGAGAAGAGAAGGCTGCAGGAAGACTTTATAGCACCCTTCCAGAATTTGGAGGGGGCCTACAGGTTAGCTGGAGAGAGACGTTCTACAAAGGTGTGCAGTTACAGGATGAGGGTAATCACTTCACATTGGAAGAAGCACATTAGGAAGAAACTCTTCTCCATGAGGGTGGTGAGGCACTGTCACATGTTTCCCAGGGAAGCTGTGGAGGCTCCAACTCCTGGAAGATGGGGTAACTAATGTATAAATAAGTCTGAAGTTCTAATTCAGATACTTATTGACCTGTTCATAGTTGCTGAAGGACTCTAAATTGCAAAATCTTAAGTTTTCCTGTACCTGGCTACATAAAAATCCTAATGCTAGGAAATCATCCCAGTATTTAAAAAAGCCCTATAACATGTTGAAGCTTTCTGATGCCTCTGACTTATGTCTTCCACTCTAAATCTTTAATTTGAATCTAATTAAAAACACACACACACACACCCAAATTATAAATTTTCAGATATTTACTTCATTATTTCACTAAACTGTTGAACATTAGGTCTTCACATCACTGCTACTGTAATTTTCTTCCTTTGTTCCCATAATCAAGTAGACTCTAAACTCTCTTCAGATATTGTCTTACGCTTATTTGAACATCAGTCACTTGACCAGGAGCCTTCCAGTGTTTGAAGGGGGCCTACAGGTTAGCTGGAGAGAGACTTTCTACAAAGACATGTAGTGACAGGGTGAGAGGTAATCACTTCACATTGGAAGAAGCTAGGTGTAGGTTAGACATTAGGAAAAAACTCTTCTTCATGAAGAAGAAGAAGAAGGCACTGTCACATGTTGCCCAGGGAAGCTGCGGGGGCTTCAACCCTGAAACTGTTTAAAAGCAAGTTGGATGGGTCCTTGAACAATCAGGTCTATTTGGAGGTGTCCCTGCCCATGACAGGTGGGTTGGAACTAGGTGATCTTTAAGGTCCTTTCCAACCCAAACCATTTTATGATTCTATGAGAGATCACAGAATTATGGAATCATGGAAAGATTCAGGTGGGAAAAGACCCTCAGGATCATCAAGCCCAACTGATAACCTTAATCTACAAAGTTTACCCCTAAGACTTAACCCCAAGCACCACAATGGGCTTCCAAAATGAGTACAAATGAGGGCTTTTTATGTTGTTTCCTAGTTATTTGGAAGGACCTTTATAGGATCAAGCCCTCACCCTATAAATAAGTAGTGGTTGTACAGTGTAAGTAGTCTCCTAGATTGTGTAGCACTCTGTAAAATGAAGTTGTTGACCTTTAGGAAACATCTGATACTTGAGCATATCAATTCATAAAATAAGAACACTAAGAATGTGTCCTCAGAGAGAAAAAAAGTAATTTCTAGTACTTTTGAAGGATAAGATTAGTTTTTTTGGTGAAGTTATATTACTGTATGAGTCTCATTCAAACACTCCATCCAAATGGATCTTACCTAATTTCATCCTGGATTTGTTTCTATCAAGGCCCACACTCCTGAAGGACAGTCCAGGAATTCTCGAGAACAGTATTTATTTCTATGGGTAGGATTTTTTTGTCAGTCTTCAGGACTCTGGGGGGGACCTTATAGCTGTCTTCCAATACCTGAAGGGAGCCTACAAGAAAGCTGGAGAGGGACTTTTCATAAAGGTGTGTAGCAACAGGGCTAGGGGGAATGGTTTTAAGCTGAGGGAGAGTAGGTTCAGACTAGATCTTAGAAGTTCTTCAGTACAAGGGTGGTGAGACTGGAATAAGTTGCCCAGATAGTTTGTGGATGCCCCCTCCCTGAAGGTGTTTATGGCCAGATTGAATGAGACCTTGGGCAACCAAGTCTAGTTGAGGGACTTCACTGCCAATGGCAGAGGGTGAATGGGGTGGTGTGGGTTGGAGCTGATCTCTGAGGTCCCTTTCAACCTAAGCTATTCTATGATACAGCATCGTATTATTGCAGTATTCCTTTCTCCACTCAACTACCCAACATATCCTTTGTTTCTTTTAGTTGTTCCACATTTTTAAATTAGCATTTAGAGCCTGCCTTACAAGAAGCATTTTGTTAGCTAATTCCCATAAGAGGAATATTTAACCTGTTGATTCCAGCTGAGGAATTTGGCCTTTATTGCCACAGACAGGGAAGAGAATTAATTATGTGCATTAGCATTTTCTCCAGTTTGGACTGGCTACTGTTCAGGATTGAAAAAAAAAAAAAAAACAACTTGTTCTCCAACATGCTAGGGCATTTCTGAACACTTTGAAACATGCTATTCCTTGTACTTCCAATAGTCAATGATCTGAAGTGTATGTGTATAATTAATAGTGTCAGAAACAGAGAAAGACATGTGGTTAATCTTTTATTCCTATGGAAATCAAAGCTTTCATATTTCATTTCAGAAAGAAGATACCAGACCAAAAGAATGCCCTTTGCTTATTGCCTTGATAGTCAGGAGACATGAATAATATTATTGATGTGCAAACACAAAGAGCTGGAGGCTTATAACTCTGTTTCTGTGTGATTAAAGACCTGCAGGAGGTACTTGGTGCCAATAGGCACAGGATGTTTATGATATAATAGAAACAGAAATGACAACTGACCTTTCCTGGAGTCATAACTGAGCTGGCAAGAACTTTGGGGCTCAATTTCCCTGCAAGTGCTTCATTAGTCTCCCCATAACCCATGATTCCATGCTTTTGGGTCCCTTGCCTAGTATTACTGTGTCATAGTCAAGGCTGTACATTTTAATCACTGACAGTTCTAGACTCCCATGAGAAACTTTACCATTTTTTTCTGCCAACAATTCTTCTGATGAAGAGGATGTTCTTCCTCTACTCCAGTCCTTCCTTTCACTCAGGTATCAGTGCTATGCAAGTAAGCATGCTTAAGGCAGGCCGTCCTACCATTTCTCTCCCTGCTCCTAGACTGTTCCAAAACTTCAGAGAAGGCTGGAAGTGGCAAACATGGAAGCCTTGGATGTTTGAGTTTTCCTTTGGTGAGTTTTTCATTCACTCCTCAGTGGAGCCACTGAAGTAGCCCTGTTGGGGTGTAGCAGAAAACTGGCTGTGAATCATTCAAATGGCTGCTAAACTGGTAGCAGCAGCCTCTTGTAGCCTGGGAGCATCCCAGATACCACTGGGTCTTCAATCACACATAACCAATTAAAGCTGCCTCCAGAAGGCCAGAATAGGAGAAATCCCAAATGAATTCACTGGCTTCAATTTCCAACATATAAATGCACTTGTCCACTTTCTAAGCTTAAGCAGATTGTAGAATATATTAAACAAGTCATAATTTGATTATCTAGAGGTGGTGTGATAAAAGTGATGATAGAACACAAAACCAGCCTCTTTATTTTCCCCTTTGACACTATATTTTCATTTGTCCTTGCTCCTTTTGCTCTTCACAAATTGCACAAAATGGAAATAGCAATGCTCATCAGTAAAGCATTTTAAGAATTAATGGTGCTGAGTATTGCCCTAATTCAACAAGGGGACAGGCCAAGATATGTCAGCTATGATAGAGCACAGTAATTGTGCCACAGACACCTTTAAACTGCTCTGGCTTTAGTCTGCACTGTACTCCTAACCTCAGAAATGTAACTCAATTACTTTGGAGTCATCCAATTTTTATTTCATATAATTCCATTGCTCAATGCATAAACAGCTGTATCAAATGAGAAATCCTGGCATGGTTGCCCTACTGGAGTAGTTCAGCCTTTCTCTTAGATAAACATATTGAAACATCAGTAAAACTACCCTTGTTTCTATGCCCTTAAAAATCTTTTTTTCTTTTTTTTTTTTTTCCCCCCACTCTTTTGATTTTCTTGCTGTGGTAAGGCTGAATTAAAAAACCTTCCACTTATAAAGCCCAATCTGAAGTACTCCATAGGTTATCTTGATAAAGCTGCTGGGTCACTGTTTGGTCATTTCACTTGTTCCAAGAAGCAAAAGTCTCATAAATCTTCAGTGACATAATCACCATCTTACAGCATGTGATGGCCATGAGTTGGACTTCGCTTAATTGCCTTTGCACTTCACCACTGGTGATTGTGGAAGAAGATAATGGATTTATTTTAAAAAAAAAAAAAAAACCAACAAAAATCCCCAAATTAAATCTTTTAAATTCCATTCCTGCTAGACTGCAAAGGCAGCAACATTCCATGAGATGAATAGCAGAAGACAGTGTAACAAATTAATACAAATGAAGTCATTCCTGAGTGACTCCATCTGCTTTGGAAATGAGGCTCGGACTTTCCCAAATGTGGCCATGATCCAGACAATTAGGCCTGACTCCAAATGAAGCCACACAGGTAAGATATAGCTTCATTAACTCTCCTTGGGAAGGCACACATCCAAAAACTAACCTTAATAGAGCAGCATATGATCCATTGACAGTCTGTTTGATATTAAAAAATGAACTTTGTTTTTACTGTGTTACATGAGGACTACACTAGTAACACATGCAGAGCAAAATGTTAGGGACTGGACATGTTCTAGTCTCTTGCATTACACACCAGTCACTCCATCCAGAGAACTTGAATCCTGATTATTTTTGTTTACGAAGTTTAATCAAAATACATTAATAATCTGCAAATCCTAAGCAAGGCACATAAGGTGTCTGCAAGTGTCTTTCCTCTGTAATCAACGGGAGGATTATTAGGTAATAACAAATGTTATTCATCTTCATAATGGCTAAATGACAGCCTGCTTAAAAATAACAAATGACTGCTCTTCATCGACTGTTACAGGGTGAATATGACCTTCACGTACTTTAAGCAAACAAGTCCTCTTTTCAAAGACTTCTCTGGTTCTTTAATTGATAATGATGAGATGCTTTATCTTTGTTGAGAAGAAGGGGAAAAAAAGTCTAGTTATACCATTTGTTTTAGGTTGGTGGCATTTTTATATAACCCTCTCTTGTCAGAATAGATGCTGAGATATAATACCGATTTTTTTCATCAATAATAAATTAATGCATAATTAAATTGGTTAGTGAGGTGCATAATGAACTCTGGCGAGATGTTTTGCCTTAATGTTTTATCAGTCTTCTGCATTATTTTTTTCTATGGATGTGCTGCTTTTATGCAACAGAACTGAAGAAAACTGGGCTGAAAGAAACATAAAAAATTTCTCTCATACATCTGTCCATCCTGAGAAAAAAAACAACAATGCCTCAGCCATCCCTGGCAGAAGCCTCTCTTACTGCTTCTCAAAAACCTCCATTATTGACAGTTCCTCCTGCAGGAAATTCAGTTCCAATCCTTGCTGCTAGAAATATTTTCATAACATCTAATGTGAGTCTCCCTTGTTGCTATTTGAGCCCAAGTGTCTTGCAGAGTGGGCCCTGGAGTTTTCAGACTGAAGTGCTTCAATAGATTTAATCTTATCTTCTAACCAAATTTCTTTGAGCCTGAAAAGCATAAAGCATGTGCGACAGCTTACATACATCAGCAGTCAGACTGATGAGGATGGAAGCCTAAACAAGTGCTGCCTAATACAGTAAAAACAGTCGTTCTTCCAAACAGAATTTTCATACAAAGACTCTTTTTTGGCACTTAGGTAGTTTTGTCAGTTTAGGCTGCTCTGATCTCTGCAAATGATGGTTTACAGAAGTTCTGGCTTTTTATAAATGCTGACAGCCAGAAAGGTATCTCTGCCTCCTGCTAAGATAATGCACAGTAGTTATACCTTCTAGTAAGGCAAATTAGAGCACTCTTTTTTGAATACTACCTACAGACAAAGCAAAAAGCAGAGTAACTACCATACTTGCTTCTGCAGTTTGGAAGATACTGCTGCTTTTGCCATATCTGATTCATTTGCCATACAATTTACACTCAGGATTTAAGATGAGGTGGAGTTGACAGCTTTCTCACTCAGGATCACAGAGCCACAGGGGTTGGAAGGGACCTCCATAGATCATCGAATCCAACACCCTTGCCAGAGCAGCACCATAGAATCTAGCTCAGGTCACACAGGAATGCATCCAGATGGGTCTTGAAAGTCTCCAGAGAAGGAGAGTCCACAACCTCTCTGGGGAGCCTGTTCCAGTGCTCTGTGACCCTTACAGTAAAGAAGTTCCTCCTCATGTTGAGGTGGAACTTCCTATCACGGAGCACAACTGAGCAGAGCCTGTCCCCTCCCTCTTGACCCCCCAGCCCTCAGATATTTATAAACATTGATTAGATCCCCTCTAAATCTTCTTTTCACCAGACCAAAAAGCCCCAGATCCCTCAGCCTCTTCTCATAGGGCAGTGCTCCAGCCCCTTAACCATCTTCGTAGCCCTCCCTTGGACTACCTCTTCTTTCTCTCACAGCACAGTGGGTGCAAAGATAATGTCACTTGCCAGATATACTCAAAACAGAAAAAAAATAGTGTACTAACATTGCTGGATGTAATTTTACTGATCATAGACAATCATTTGGAGTGAGAAGTGCTGTGCATTAGAAGGAACCTTGTAATTGGGCTCCATAAAAGGCAATCCAATATTGAAACTAGTGCAATAGTTTTGCTTAGACTCATATTAATTATAGCAGAGCATAATGTAGCGTGTTTGAATATTTGTTGTTCATTTTAAGACAAAACGGATCCAGATTATTCCAACTCAGTCTGATTTCCCCTAGTATCTGTCTTTTCCTGCAAGTCAGTGAGTAATTATTTATCACTGACTTTTTCCTATGCTGGCACAAAATGCAGGCATTGATTTTTTTTTTTTAAACATGGTTATTGAATTCTCTCCATAAACCAGCTATTAATTAAATAAATAGTCAGTAACAAAAGTAAATTGTATCTTTTTCTATTTTCCTGGGCTACAAGTATGTCAAAATGCAAGGCTGTGTTAGAGATGTTCACACAGACACACACAAATAGAATGTTTCTTATATGCATTATGCATTCATTCTGATCATCTTCCCTTTTGACAGATATGACACAAGTTAACTGAAGGCCATTCATTAGATGTTATTAGTAACTTGCTGATTATCTGGTTCAAGCTAACTAGGCATAGCAAAGGCAGACAGATGGTTTGATGTTCTCAGACAACACATGGTCAAAAGCTATCTACTATTTGCTATAAAAGGAACATACCAGTTGTGCCTTCAGCCTTAAAGAGATACTTTATTAAAGTTATCAGCTTTATCCCCTATAATACAGCACTTTTCTGTTTGTGCCAAATTTGACAAAATCAGGAGACTGTGCAAGGTGAAAGAGAGGATTATCTGAAAAGATTTTCCCTTCTGGGCTTTCTTCTTCCAATGCACCCTCCTTTTCAGGAATATTTGCCATCAAACTATTTGTGTTTTCTCAGTTGGTTGCTTGTGTCACGATTTTATAGCCATTTGTTTCCTACATGAAATTACAGAGCTATCAGTGTGTTTTAAATGTGAAAGCTCTGCCTTTCTTGTTAGAATGGTGAATTACAGAGTGGCAGGTAATACAGTAGCACAGGAGCCTGTTTTCCTAACCTCTCTCCAAGGCAGAATCTCAGTCATTCGTTACATAAACTGATAACAGTATATACTCAATGCTAATCACCTTTCCACATATTATTTATGGGATGCAAGGTGACTCTAGGGCAAAGACTGCAGCAATGTTAGTAACTACAGGGTCACAAGTGCTCCAGGCTTCATTTCCAGATTTGTGCAGAGGATACCTTATTCTGAAGAGCTGTAACAGCACCAGAGGTTTACATTCCTGATGACCAGCCAGGCTCTGGATTATGTCCCCCTGTATTTGCTTCTTCTAAGCCCAGCAAAAATGGACTCTGTCTCAGGTGAGACATTGTTCAGTGAGTTACTGCCAGAGTAACCTAATATAGTGTGATTAGCAACAGGAAGGTAGTATTAAGGCTAGAAAGGGTAAATAAAAGGCTGCAACATTATGAATGGCTAAAACACGGGGACTACCTGGTCAGCGTATATGGACATTGGTGAGACAGTTTCTTTGGGGCTCTTTCCAACAGGACACAGACATGTACAGGATGCCTGTGTGACCTTGCCATGGCTGCAGGCTGGGTAGCGATGCACCCGATGTGCCTGGCCAGGGAAGTGAAGGAGCAAGACAGCTTCAGGAAATGAGGGAGACGCAGCTTGCCTGCCAGCTCTCCAGGGAGGAGATGTGCAGTGCTTGGAGAGCAGTGAGTGGAGCACATTAATACTGAAACACAGCAGGTGGGAGGCAGGAAGAACCAACGCTGTCTCTGTCTCTCTCTGACTCGAGTTTATTTCAGCTTCTTTGTTTTGCACAGGCCTGATGACAGTCACACTTGAGCTCTCAACAGACAAATAATTCTGCTTGCTGATACTCCCCTCCAGTTTCCCGCTCCAACATTTGTTTATTTTTTTCTGGTTATTCTGCAGCTGGCTAGGGAGCCAGAAGTTTTCTGTCCAGAAAGGGCTGTATTTTTGGTAAAGGTTGCAGTGTGCTTTGTAATTTCATATCAATGATGCACTAGAAAGTAAGGGAATGGCACTACATAGATTAGTTAGCTATATACATAAATTGTTGCTTAATAATGCAATTCAAAAGAAGTTGCCTGCAAACATTTACCTTCAGTGTCTAGGTAATTGTTTAAAACAGAAGATTGCAAGAGGACTTGAATTTTCCAAATTCAGCTGAGTACTTTTCATCATTTTTTTTAAGGCTTGTAGAGGCAAGCAGGGATGTATTTATTCCTTTATTTTAGGGGCTGGGATTAATCCAATATTTTGTATTAGGTAACAGATATTTTAAGGCAGACAGATTCAAGATATTTCTGTGGCTAGCTGGCAAATTACATTTGGACCAATAGAGGAAAAACATAGGTCTAAGTACGACTAAGTCATAAGAATTCAAGGAAAGTTTGATATGAACTTTCTAAATGAAAAGCCATAGATATACTATTATAATGCAAATATTGTCATGAATTGCAGTTCTTATTGAAAGTACTTAAATGAGCATAGAAAGCTGATTAAAAGATTCCTATCCTCATTGAACCAAATCTTGTTTATTATAGGTATTCTTGATTCAGTCCCTCAGGAGCATTTCTGAAATGAGCCTTACAGAAACATGTCTATGTATTACTTATCTTCAGTCAGCATCTACAAGAGCTGTAGATTTTATCTCCAAAGATATGTGGCATTAAAAAGAAAGGAAGAATATGCCAGTCCTTACCAATGCCTGTGCACAACATAAATTGCAAGAGTCAGGAATTTTTTTCTTAGCAGCCTTCCTAGAGCTAATCAGCTCAAGGGAACTATATTATATAGAACCCATTTAAAGATAGATCTATTGAAAAGTATTTTTTAAATGAGCAAAAAAGTATTACAGTAAATTTCAAATATACCTTCTTTATAATTCTACCTCTTGAAGCAGATTTTTAAATGGACCTTTTTTATACAGGCACAGTGAGATGTGGGAGCAAAGGTCTGATCCAAATCTCTGATTTATCAACACAGCTCTTCTTTGCATCTACAAATCAGACAGATATCTACTACCCTTATTTATGCCTACCATTTAAGAGCAATTCAGAAAACGAGGTCCATCTGCAAGTTTTCTTTACTTTTACATGTCTTACAGTCTTTTCCTGTCTCTTTCCATAAACACGGGGCCAGTGCAAGAAGCTGGGATCTAATGATAAAATCAGCCCCAGGAGGTAAAAGGTAGAGGTTATTGTTGTATTGCCTGGCAGAATAATATTGCATATTGCCTGGCAGAATAAAATGTCCCACAGATCTTTCAAAAGCTTCTAGAAAGCTGGATTTCAGGGTGTTGTCCCAAAACCAACACAACCACCACCACCACTGCAGTTGTTTGGTCTGTCCATTACCTATGAATTGTCTAAGGAGGGGTTGCTCACAATGAGATAATCTGTGCTCCCAGATCTATAATCCCTAGCTGTGTCCACACAGCAGGCTAGATCTGGAAGTAGACTGTTAGGTAGACTTAAGTGGACTAACCTGCTTAAGTTATTGCTAGCCTGAAGATCTCTATTCTCCATGGCAGCAGCATGACCATCCTTTCTTGTCTTTCCTGTTACTTCACTATATACCTCACTTCCACTAAAATTGTCTGTGGTTTTTGCATTACCCAGGTACATGTGCGTCCCCAAGTGAGCTTTGCCCAAGTGAGTGTGTTTCCTTCCACATTAGCCTGGATAGTGGAGGCTAAGGGGAGACCACATTGCTCTTTATAACTCCCTGAGAGGAGGTTTTAGTGAGGTGGGGATTTGTCTCTTCTCCCTTGTATCAGGTGAGAGAACAAGAGGAAATTACCTGAAACCGTGCTACAGGAGGCTGACATTGGATATTATAAAAAAATATCCAATCTCTTTATAGAAAGAGAGGTCAGGCATTGGAACAGGCTACCCAGAGATGTGGTGGCATCACCATCCCTGCAGGTGTTCAAGGAACATGTGGGCATGGCACTTTAGGATGCGGTTTAATGGGCACAGTGGTGTTTGTTGACTGTCACACTGGATGACCTTAGAGGTCTTTTCCAATGGATACAATCCTGTGATTCTGTGAGTTGCTTCAGATACCTTCAGATGCCACAGAAAAAGCACCAGATGCTGGACATTATTCAGGCAAATCAAAGAATATTTCCTCCAGTGCAAACTCAAAACACTGCATTATAAAACCTTTATGAAACAATCTGTCTTTGTTCTGTAAGATAAACACTATGATATTGAAACGATAGTCACCAATTGTTCACTTCGATCTCACAGCAGAACAGCAATTTTAGGTGTCCGTGCTCAAGACCAAATAATACACAAAAGCAACATCTCCTCAATTCGCTTTGTGCTCCTCCTCCAAAGAAATGGCCCCATTGGAATCCTTCTCCCTTCACCACTGCAAGTAGTATTTTCTGACTGAAATGTGGTAGTCCTCTCTGGTCTTCCTCCAACAAGTCTGAAATCTCTGCCTAACACACAGGAGATGTCGCAGTAGAACTACTGTACCAGGTATTGCCATACCCAGGCTGTTCGATCACATGCACAGTAGAGTAATTATGAAAAGACTCAGACCTTTCTCAGGGCTGCTGGCACTAAGAGGGAGGGCCAACCTCCCTGTGTGTACATCACACATCCGGGCCATCCACCTTTCAAAATGGGGCTTAATCTCATTTCTTCCTCTTAAAGAGCCTCGATGAACACAGTGCTATGTATGGTTTAGAACTAGATATGTACAGTTTAGAACTAGGCATGTTTAACCCACCTGTAAGACACCATCTTTTTTTTTTTTTTTTTTTTTTTTTGNTTTTTTTTTTTTTTCTGGAGAGTGACCCAAAAGATCTCAATTAAGGTGATCTAGTCAGATACAAAGTCGGGAGAAGTTCTCTTCAGCTCCAGTGAGGCAATGATTCCTGGAGCCAAAGGTCAGATTTGCTGATGGCTGTGTAGCCCTTTCTATTGAGGAATGAGAAGACTCCTGCAGGGTAGGACAGGTTGTCAAAGAGGGTGTAAGGGGAAGCCTGTGACTATGTAAAATTCCACAGAAGCCAACAAGGCAGCAAGCAGGAGCAAATGTTTGTGAATATGGAGCTAATGCATGCAACACTTTGCTCACCTCTGCTAATGCAGGTCTGCCCAAGAGGCAGTTAATGTCATTTTCTGGTACCTTTTACAAGTTAAATAGTAAGGAAAAAGAAGTGGTCAATAGCTAATCTATTACATCATTATGTGTAACAAGGTTTTGCCTCCCATCTAGTCAGTGGTCTTATCACACAAGCTCAAGCTGAAACTTAACTAGTCACTTGCAAAAGAAAGTCATCCCAGGGAACCCTGCATGAGATACTGGAACAGATGCTGTTTCTCATGGCAAAAACAAGAATGTGACTCTTGCAGAGTAGGTGAATCTTGTAGAGTAGAGTTATAGGTCAGACTTGGTGATCCTGAGGGTCTTTTCCAACCTGGATGTTTCTGTGCTTCTGTGAAGAAGTTAAGCATTCAAGGTGCTTTTAAAAATTACTTTTAAAGACAACATTCTGAAAGTCAGGAATGAGCTGGGAAAAAAAGAAAAACTAACTAAATTCAAATTAAGCTTTTTCTCTCTCTCTTTTTTTTTTCCCTTAAAGTACTTCTGTAATATTAAATAAATTATTTCAAAATAACTATGGTCAACAAATGGATAAAGAAAAAGCCAGATGAGGTGGACTGAAAATTAAAAGATTCTGAGAGTTTTTCCTCTCCATGCCAGTTAGTCAGAAACTTTACTGCAACCTGTCCTGTGAGAAAATGGTATTTATCAGAACAAAGCAATCCCTGTGGGAATATGTCAATTATGACAAAAGGAGGGAGAGAGGACCTGTAAATTAGTCCTTTTTGTGCTATGAAAACATTTTATTTTGAAGTGTTTTTAAACATGATCAGTATGATCTTTCTTTTAATGGTAGTCATTTTATAGTCTGGTTTAAAAGCAAAGATTGTTATAAAACATTTCAAGTACTAAAATGGGCCTTTGCAGCCTCTCTAAAAGCATTTTTTGAAGTTTATTTCACTTCCTTTGTCTTCAAAATCTTGTTTTGGAAAATTATGCTATAATTTAGAGCCAAAATGTCTCACCTCATAGTGCTTAAAGGAGTGAAGTTTCAAATTTCATAGGGCTTTACTTACCTTTTGCCCTATCATTTATTTCAGGTGGGTTCACACCTGATATGAAGGAGACTAAAGATGTGTATTTTTTCTCAATGAGAAGTCTGTTTTTCAAATGGAAACTTCTTCACTTAAGAGATTTTCCCCTCATTTTCTCAGTGATTCTCTTGCACTATCCTCACCCCATCTGCCCCTTGTAATCTAAATCAGAGCACAAAAGTAATTTAGGGTTTAAACCAGAACACAAAAGGTTGGTTTTGGTTTTGGATTGGTTTGGTGTTTTTTTTGTTTGGTTTGGTTTTTATTTTATTTCTTTGGGGTTTTTTTGTTTGGGCTTTTTTTGTTGGTTTGCTTTGCTTTTGTGGAGGTGGGGCTTTGCTTTGTTTTGTTTTGGATTGGGTTTTTGTTTGGTTCGGGTTTTTCTTGTTTTGTTTTGTTTTCTCATTTTGTTGTTGGGGTTTTTTTAAATCTGTTTCTTTTAAGTGGTATTTTTAATGCAGATAATGTTGATGTTTCTGCTTGTAATGTAACAGTAAAAAAGGTGTCAGTGGTAGCTGACAGACCCTGAAGGAGAGGCAAAGACCAGTAGTATCAGGTAGGCAGGAGCAAAAGCAATGAGGAAAATGGGAAACAGGCAACTCTTCTGCCAGTCTGAATACTGCAGAAAACATGCTGTAGACTTCTGTAAAGGTTCAGATCCATCCACAAAGATGTGCCATGGGGTGATCTAGTCTTTATTTATTTTGACCCAGCTTGTTTTAAACAAGATAATCCCACTTGGTACATACAAATACTATAGGAGTCATTTCATCTGCTGTAGTGATTTACCTTTTCACCAAATGTAAAAGTGAAGTTGCTTAAACTTCGAACATTCCTGACTGTAGTCCAAGCTTCCATTATTTCCAAGATGTCTGTATACACTGTTTACACATAAAATATACCCCTGTAATACACATGGTGTCAATATCATGGTTTAAAAGAGTCAAACTGTGTCATTTCACAGATGATTGAATAGCCACTTAAGTGGGTTGGGATTTGGTATGAGGACTCTCATCTCAGAGGTCAAGGGTTTAAATGTACTCCAATTCAACAGTAAATGAGAGTTACTACTTTTGGGTGGCCTATGAAAAATGAATGGTGGTTCTAGCCTAAGATGTCTGTGACATCAAAAAAATCCTCTCATTACATTTGGCATTCTTCACAGAAGCCTCAGTGCAGAAGCCAAAGACAGACTGGGCACAGAGGTGGAATTAATCTCTTATGAAAGGACTATAGTCAGTTCTTCCAAAACAGAGATAAAGCAGATTATTCAGGCAGTTTGAGGAATATTGAAGTGTTAGTCCTTGGAGTTTGCTCCTTCTTGTGAATAAAGAGAGCACAGCATTTTCCTGTGTTTTTGATCCAGCATCTTTTTGCAAGCCCGAAATTCAGCTTTATGAAGGAAAATGCATAAGAGACTTAGTTGTGCTACCAAGTTAAGATTGTGTCAGTGTCTCCTTATAAACCACACCACGACATAAAAATTTCATCTCGGCTAAAAGTTGGCAGAGACATTCTCAGCCCTGCAGTATGTTTTAAACCACATTAAAAAAATATGGTAGGCCACTTATAAGTTAAAATACTCAAGGCTAAATAAAAATAATTAAAAAGTCCTTTCATCTAAAGTGTGGAGTGCAAAAAGGAAATCGACTGTCAAATAGTATATGGTTTAAAAAATACTCCTGTGTCTGTGTCCNAATAATTTGTGAGTCAATACTTAAAGCCTCTTGTAATCACTAATTGCCTTCTGCCATAAGCAGAGAGGAGCTTCCTGCATCTATCTAGTGGCTAAGTGGGATAATTAACCACAAGCGGTATATTGACTGCAAAAACCTTCTCTTCCAGTAAAAATGTTTGCTTTTGCTGGTTACCTCTTCAAGTGTTCCAGTTTTGCCTGTTCCCTGTGTGTATAAATTTCCAAACTGTGCGTTTTGAACCTTGTAAATAAGTTTTCTGGCGAGATTTAATGTTAAGAAACAATTTCCATAGTTATTAACAATCTCTGCCTCGATATCAAAATTATTATAGATTATTAATTTTGCATCATTCATAACAGTCTGTACATCGAATGAAGAAGCTTTGGCAAGTCTTTCTGCCTAAGTCTGAGGATACTTGAGAGGTTTTTCTTGCTTGAACTGTTTGGAATATGCTATCAGCAGGTCTTGGAGACAGACCACAGAGAGCTTTAAAAATTGTGAGTGATAACGTTTTGAAATTACCGCAGAACTTTACTGCCATGAAGGGAAAATATGTAGATTTGGCTTACTCCCAATGAGAAGATGAGCTGCATGGTTTTGTGCAGCTTGAAGGTGTTAAATTTGCCCAGCAGGAAGACCAGTTAAAAGAGAATTACAGCAGTTTAAGCACAAAAAATAAAGAGTATGCTTCACATCAGCACTCTTAGTCCTCAAATAGATATTGTGAAGCTTAATTCTTGCTGCATTTCTCAACTGACAAAGATAGATAAGTGATGATTTAAAGAAAAAAGTCATCTTAGTTGCCATAAAAATGCAGTATCTTTTTAAATTCAGGTGTCCCCCTTCATTACCAGCCTGTAAAGGGGTGGTCTTGGCAGCAAAGAGCTTATCAGGTAAATGTTTTTAAATGGGAGCTAAAGGGCTGCATTCTAAATCCAGTAGGACTAATTCTAAGCTCCAGACCCTATGATGCTTCTCATTTGCAGTGGTACTTTGTTGCTGTACCTTGATGTTGGAAGAACAGGACCTGATATGACCCATGCTAGGAAGGAAGCTTGTGTATGCAGACAGCTGCTATTTTCTCTGAAGCAGTCCCAGCTTAGGCAACTGGAAATGTAGGAATGGAGAGCTTGATGTAGACAACATCTCAGCTACAGTTTAGGTTTTGCTTAGATTGAATTGACATCAGGCAGAAAACAATTCTGAGTCATATGACCTAGGATAAAAAAAATCTCACCCAAACCTTTTGTGGTAATTTTGATTACTTTCATGGTTATTCATTTTAATATTAATAATCCATTCAAAAATATTAACAAATATGAAAATTGTTTATTAATATTTTATCTCACCAGAAAACTTTTTTGGTTGTGGGTACTACGCACAGGGAATGAACAATTTAAACAGTTAGGGAAAACCAGAAATGCAAACATTAATTTGAGCTGTTGGAGATTGCTGCAGTCAACATGCTGCTTGCCCTCTAGGGCACTCAAAAGGTGCCTTTCTGCTGAAGCAGAAGGCACAATCAGTTACAGAACCAAATCAGAACTTTAATTACAAAGAGGCTTTTTTAGAATGTTTACTCACAAAATAGTATCTCTGGTTTCCCGGGGCTGCATTATAGTCCCCAGACAGTACTCAAACATGTGGAGGGATTCTGTTGGTGGTATGGTAGCTGTTGAAGGCTTTTGGAGTTTCCCCAGGGCTCTAGCAGGATGCTGGGAGTTAGACAGCCTCTGACCTGGTCTTGATTCCTTCCAGGGCTCTGGATTCCTCATGGAGATTTGCAGGGGTGCAGACAGACATGATGTCTTGCTGATGGCTAATTCTTGCCTACAGCACCGAGACACTTAAGGTCTGTCCCTGGTAAACAGAGGCATGGTAAAGTTTCCAGGGGGACAAGCTTGAAGCATCAAAGCTTGTTGTTGCACAGGAAGGCTGGTCTGGAGCATGGCAGCATCATGGCAAGGCAAAGCAAAATAAGGCAGAGCAGAGCACATTGTTTTACAACTGCCTAAGTCTGATGGCTCCATTTGGCCACAGAGATTAGCCAATGAGAATGGTACTTTGCCAAAACTAACCATATCAGGTGAAGCCAGGGCTTGCTTTACCTGTATTTGGGGAAACACAGGCAATGTATACACAAGTGTATGTACCCTGTTTACCACTGCAGAGTAGAGTTGGTGGCTCCAGGCCTTCTGTCTTCTTTCCCACGATACTCCCCACTTCAGCAGAAGGGGAAGGGGTGAGCAGGGGATCATGCCTGGACAAGCCAGGACATGTATTCGGCCTATTTTGGTCTTGCATGACACCTTTAAAACAGTAAAAACACTCTTTAGTTTTCCCCATTTAAAATGATTCTTTTGTGTGTGTATTTAAAGAAAAAAAATAACTAAACCTACACAAAGCACTTCAGGGAGCAATGGCATATTTCTAGGAAACATACAGGATTAGCTAATATATATTTTCTATCTCTAAATTGCACAGAGCTAAACTGTAGATAAAAATAACAATCTAGGAATATGGGGTGTTGACAGGGGAATTAGTACAGAAATACCAATATTCCACTTGTACTTTGCAGAGATCATATGGTCTTAAATAACAACTGCTATCCCAAAATAAAAGATTTAAGTGAACGTCTGCAGTGAATCAAATAATCTTTAGACAAGCTACCTAAGTAGTCAGTAAAAAGAAGAAGGGTACTTCATCCTGATTTAGCTCCTAGCTCAAGCACTACTTATAGAAGCCCCTTTCTTCGTGACTTCACAGTGAGATGCACTTGATGGTGCTGGTGCCTGTTGGAGCTAGGGGGGTGTCTGGCTGATCACTTAAAGAAGGCCTGGTGTGGAAGAGAGAAATGACATCTGTTAGCTCCCTAAGCAAAGGGTTTACAGAGATGAGTGGCTTTTTTGTATCGCATAATTAAGCCATATATGCATATTAGCATGTGTGTTTGAATTACACATATGTAAAATTCTTTTCACTGTGAGGGTGACAGAGCACTGGAACCAGCTGCCCCGGGAGGTTGTGGAGTCTTCCTCTCTGGAGATATTCAAGAACCATCTGGATGAGTTCCAGTATGATCTGCTCTAGGTGATCCTGCTCTGGCAGGGGGCTGGACTGAATGATCTTTTGAGGTCACTTCCAGCCCCTGACATTCTAAGATTCTATGAAAATAGATGTGCACACCTGTATTTTATATGTAGAGGGAAAGGCTTGGAACTCTCTTCACCATAGCAGCAGTACCAGCAGCAGAATCAGCTCCAGTGACCCCACTGCAGGCCCTCAGCCACAGGCAGGCAGGCACCTCAGGGAAAGCCTGGATAAGAAAGGGCAAAAAGGTGCCCGGCAGCTAGGGCTATGGGGAACTGGGTGGGAAGCAGCCCTGCCTCAAAGGTCATTTTGTTCAACCCCCCTGCAGTCAGCAGGGACACCTCTGACTGGATCAGGATGTCCAGAGCCACATCAAGTCTGATCTTGAATGTCTCCAGGGATGGGACCTCAACCACATTCCTGGGCAACCTGTTTCAATATTTTACTACTTTCATTGTAAAAACCTTCCTCCTTAGGTCTACCTCACATCTACCCTGCTCCAGTTTCAAAGCACTGCCCCTCATTCTATCTTTACATGCCCTTCTAAACAGTCCCACCCCAGCTCTCCTGTGGGTCCTCTTCAGATATTGAAATGTAGTTATAAAGTCTCCTCAGAGCCTTCTCTTCTCCAGGCTGAACAGCCCAAATTCTTTCAGCCTGTCTTCATAGCAGAGGTGCTCCAGCCCTCTGATCATCTTTGTGGCCCTACTCCGGATCTGCTCCAGCAGGTCTATGTCCCTCTTGTGTTGAGAATCCCATAGGTGGACATAGTACTCCAAGTCTCACCAGTGGCATAATCACCTCTCTCGATCTGTTGGCCATGCTTCTTTTGATGCGGCCCAGGATGTGAATTGCCTTCTGTTAGGTTATAGTTGGACTCAGTGATCTTAAGGTCATTTCCAAGAAGGCAATCTTATGATTCTGCTTTGACCCACATGCTCTTCTATCTGACTTTCTCCTCTTGTTCTGTTTAAGAGGGGGAGTGAGAGAACAGGGTGCGTATCTGGCAGCCAGCCAAGTTCAACCCACCATGATCTCACAGCAGCAAAATAATTGCCAGGGTCCTAGTGTGTATCGTGGTGATTGTAGAATTAAAAACTACTGTCTCAAATTGCTTATGAGAATTTTATTATGGAACTATATCCAGCATATGTGAGCTGGGGAAGAATCAGTTGCAGAGAGCATCAACAGCTTCCTGAAAAGTGAATTCTTCTGAAACCCGCTGAATACATGGGAAAAAACAGAAAGGCTCTTGACTGGCACAGACATACTGCTCCAAGGGGGCAGTATTCTCAACGCAGAATCAGAGGTATCAGGGAAAGACTTGATCTTGTCATTGTGTGAGTATCCACAAGAAGACAAGTACAAAAAAGCAGTGCATCTTGCCTGGCAGGCTGCATCCAGTGTACGTCCATTGTACATCTGACAAGGTGAGAACTCTACCAGGAAGTGCTTGCCATTTCTATTTTATTTGTAGAAAATACAAGCATTTACCACCATTCAGTGTTGTGGGTTTGCAGTGTCCTGATGCACGCACAGCTAGTGGGATGCACCTCTCTCGTCTCCAATTGCTCTTCTACACCGTTAAACTGTGAAGAGCTTCCATGTGCCAGATTCCTGCTCTCTTAAGACATCTCTTAAGAATTGTAGTGTCATTGAGTCATAGTCCTCATTGCTATAGGGAATGTGTAGCTTTGGGATTTATCTCTACCCAAGGAAAGTTGTTTTGTTTTGTTTTGTTTCTTTCTTTTGTTTTTTTTAAAGCTAGGTCTGGTATGTTGCCTCATCTAACTGAAGGTAGCAATATGCTTGCTAAGATAACAGACCCTGTATACCTTCTGTTCACTGTAATTTATACTTTTTCAGTGGGAAAGATTTGACTGCTTCAAAGAAACTGAAAAAACACCTCTTATCTCCCAACCCTAAATAATTCAACTGCCTAACAAAGGGTTTTATTAATAAAGGTTTGATGTAGCAAGAGGTTTAACTTTGTTAGTCAGGGTTAACTTGCTTCCAGTTACATTTGCTCAAGAGAAGTTCTACCAAAAAAAAAACCAAACCACAAGCTACTACTCCAAAATCTGGACTGCTCTCAGGCCCATCTCCACCTTGCTTCTGAGACACCTCCAGGAGGAACCCTCTGTCATTACATTAATTATCTCCTCTTGCAGCTAATTAAGGGACAAGAATGAGGAAGAAGCAATTTCAGGGAACAGCTCCCATTCTTCTCTCTTTCCCCATTAGCTATAAGGAGTGTGAAGAGACAAAATTTCTCATGAAGGTGTTTTGACCTAGCAGGATGAATCCAGTAAGCCTGAGCCAGGAGCTCATAAACTCTTGCTGTTTTAATGAGCAACCTAAACAGCAAAGGCTGGAGCCAATCATCCTGAAGCAGTTTGAGCACTAAGTGAGCTCTGAGAGCCCCACAGTTCAAGAATTAAAAGGCAATCAAAACATATGTTGTGTTGAGTGGAAGAAGAGTAAGAAGTGAAAATGAGAGGCCTGAGATTGCCTGGAACTGTAGAAAAGAAGGTGAGATGGCTTTTGACTGTTATCTGCAGACAGCATCCACAGGTGCATTAAGAAGGGAGACAGTCAGAAGGTAACTGGTTTTCACAGTGGCTAGTCTGTAGGCACAACATTTTGTTCTGCTGAAAACAAAAATGCCTGAGCTGTTAGGAACAGATGCCAGAATCTCTGGGGAATTACATGTATGCAAAGTGACAGTTAAGGCAAAACACACCCCCTTACTGATATGAGTTGGGGCCTCAGGGCCACCACTGCTTTGCAAAAGGAAACTGTACCTACCCGTGTCAGTAAATACTGACTGTGAATTGCCATGGCATCACCAGAGGTAGTGGTTATCTGCAGCTGCCTGAAATTGTCAACCCAGACAGGAGTGTCACCTTCTCAGAGAGAAGCTGGGGTTGCCTCAAGTCAGCCGACTCCCTTTGAGGGGTCCTTAGCCAGGCAGTGATCCCAACAGGCAGGGGACTTCTAGGACACAGATGTCAGAGTGATATCCTAAGGTTTAGTGCCTCCCTAGCCAAGCAACACTGAGGTTCATGGGGTAGTCTGTGAGTCTAAGCAGCAGTACAGCACACTGAGCCCCTGGTGTTGGTGTTAGTCTGGCTGCAGTTGTGTAGAGATGGCTGTTAAAAGTGTTACACCTGAGCATTTTGCTGCTAAGCCCTTTTGTTATAAGGGAAGAAAAGCTGGAGAGTGTGCTCATTTCCCAAGGCAGAGCTTTTGCAAAGTACTGAGGTTCTTAGAATGTTATGCAGAGCTGCTTGGTTCTGGCCACAGACAAAGGAATTAACTCAGAAATTTTAAACTGTGAATGTCTAACAAACCCTGCTAGCCAGTTGCCAGTTCAGACCATCCTATCCACCCCTGCAGAGCAAGGAGCAAGCATGCTAGGCAGCACTTAGATGTTAAGGTCCCTGATAAGTGCAGGGATGGAGAGGAGAAAGGAAAAGTGGCATACAAACACATACAAAAGGAGACTCCTTACACTGCTTGTGGACTGAAATGACAAGTGTGAAATATACCTAGCCATTAGATTTTAAAGATACTAGACATGCATCAGGAGCCAAAAAGAGATGAGTTACCTCAGCTGAGAAGATACAAAGGCATTTGCAAATGGCAAAGGCCAAGGAGCAGGACTTCAGTAAACAAGATGCTATAAAACAAGGCATATAATTTTAGACACTGTCTCTCACCTTTTTTCTTCAAACTTGCCCTTAAGTCACTAGATGGTGCAGAAAAAGCTGAGAAAGCTGTTCTGGGTTCTCAAAGGTAACTACCAGCAGTTTTGTCTGTTTGTTTTGCTTTGTTTTGTTTAACATAACTCATTAGCTGAGTTTTACAAATAAGGTAGCAACCCTGACGTTCGGTGACGAAAAGGTCAAAATTAAGACAGTCATGTGTGTAAAGTGAGTTAATAATGGGGAAGAGATGTAACCAAGGTGAAACAGAAAACTGAGGATATGACATTTTCAGTGAGCAGAAAATCAGCTCAGTATTGTGAGATTCAGGCAGGAAGGCAATCATTTAAAGTTTTGCTATCTAGATTAAAAAAATTCAAGGTTTGACCCACCAGTGAGCCTGGTGGTCTGTCAGGAACCTCTCCTCCTCAGTATATCCAGGTAACTGCAATTACTGCAGCTGCATACTTTTTAATTTAAAGTATTGGTCAGATGTTGTTCTCAGCCAAGTTGATACACACCTTAAGTAACCACACTGACACAAAAGGGCTAAACTGGGGTTAACTCCAGCACAGCTGATGGCAGCATGCTGCATTTGGTTGTATTTTAACCTCTTTGTCACTTGATGGTATTTTCACCTGTTGATGGGAATGGCTGCGTGAGATCCCGAATGTGGATGTTAAAGACAATCAGTTCTAGTTTGCCTTTTGTTTAGCAGTAGCTTTAGACAGAGGAATAAAGTGTTCATCTCATTAGGGCTGCTGGACGGGAGGATGCTCTTATTCTGGTGTTATGGGAGTTTCCTCTCCCTCTTATCCACATCAAAGCTACATTCAGCCTCACAATATCTTCTGGAGTATGACAGTGTCCAGCAGTGGTTTATTTGGGGGGTTTTATAGCTGTTTTTCTGTCATTGGTGAGTGAGGGAACCTGTACTTGGCTTCTTTAGTTTGTGTCCTTCGGGTGATGTCTTTATATCATCTGAGTTAAAGAAGTCTGCCTCTCCAGAAAGGACCTGAGATGCAGCTTGGTGTGCTTACATTGAGCTTATGTGATGGGCTTGACTAAGTTTGGATGCTGCAGGAATTTACTGCTTTGTTTATGATCCAAAGGCTGTTGAAATCAATATAAAGAGTCCTGCTGTCTCTGAATCAGGCCCTTGTGTTGTCCTTTGCAACTCATAAAACAGGCTCCTTTTGGATGACTGGACAAAAGAATCCAAAAGAGGAGGTTCTCCTTAGAAATCTCAACACAAAAGTCAATAAACTAATCCAAGCCAGAGTTAAACATTGGATAATAATGTGCTGCTTGATGAAAACAAGTGGAAAAGATGCAAATAATGGATAGCCTCTGATGAACTCTTAATAGATGAATCCTAGAAAACTTATGTGTCATAGCGGCCAGCTTAGTAAAAAACATCTGCCGAGTGAAAAACCTCTGCCAAAAAGAAAGCACACAAGGTAAAACTTTTTTTTTTTTTTTAAATAAGCATTAACTTCAAACTGACTGCATTAAGAAATGGCAGGAGAATAAACTTGAAATGACTTCACTCATGTCATAGATACTGGTAGCATCCTTTCATCCGTAATATTATCTCTAGTTTTGGTGATCTCCACCTCAGAAATGATCTGTCAGTTCTAATGTTGCTATAATAGTGACATACTTTATTACACCTATTAAAGTTTATTTATGTCAGAGACTTCAGAAGTCTCAGTTACCCCTCTGCTGATGAGGTTTTAGACCAGTTAACAGCAAGGCTCTATCAAAAGAGAGAGATGGAAACGGGAATTTCTCCGACTTTTACAATGTCTGTCCCATGTCCCATAAAGAATATTTACTCAGGATACTGTTTGAATGGCTGTTTGTGCTCCAGGGAGTGACTTAAGAACAGTTTTATTTTCTCTTCTTTTTGTTCAACATTTTGTAAAAGTTTTATTTCCTGCAGTTTATCAGCCAAATTCCAAATGTTTCACAAGCTGGAATATTTCAGGTAGCTCTCACCTATTTAGAAGTGTGCATTAGTTTATTTAGACAGAGGATCACAGCTTGCCCTTACAGCCTGTGAAGTTGGTGTGATCTGTGTCAAATCCCAAGTGCTCTCTTCTTCATGAAACATTTTGGCCTTGACCAGATCTGCCCTCTCTGAGACAAGCTGTGAGGTGCAGGAGAGCTCTGCCTTGCACCACACAGGCCCCACTATCCACTCTCTGTGATGACATCCTCTGTCTTTCCAGAAGGTGCAGATCCAGACACCAGAGCTGAGTGTAGACAGCCACTTGAGACCTGTACTAAAATTCACATGGTATCCTTCCAGTTGTTTTCAGCATTAAAATTAATCATCTAAGGCCTTTCAGAACTCTTTTGATACCTTATGTGGTCCCTAAGGTGCTTCTACATAACAGTTTTATTTCTGACGAGGAATGAACTTTTAAAACAAATTTCTTGATTATCACCCTTAGTCTGCTCTGTTTCATATTTGTATTAAAAATACTAAGTTCTGGATGAAAATAAACTAGATAGACTCTGGGTGCACACTGGTATCCTCCAAACACTAATAGTCATTCAGTTCACAGGATCAGATTAGACCTGCTCCAAAGCAAACCCTTCCAAAATGTGTAGTGTTTACATGAGATCCTCTATATCAGCTGCTTCACTTTACAGACTTCCTCTTGCTGTGCAGCACTTACATTTGCTAATGTAGACATAGCCTAAGAGGGTATTAATGCAAAACTATTCCAGGTCACATTAAACTGTCTCACACAAGTGGCACACCTTTGGCTATTGAAGGGCATAATAATGTAGTATGATAAATTCTCCAGAGTTATGTAAATTCTGGCATTTAATTTTCTGTTACTTTATTTCAGAACAATCTGGATGTGGATAGTATCATCATAGTTGTAGTGATGTTTGTGAATAATAATATGAAAACATTTCCTCTTAAAACTTAGTACACACTGATTTAAACTCTTCTGCTTCATATTTTTATAAAGAGGTTCCTTTAAAAAATATTAATATGAAGCACTTCCCAGAGGGCTTTTCTGTCCTGCTCTCAAAAGTGTATTATGAGACATTTCTTGTGGCGTTCCATGTAAGCCCATGGCCTCCATGAAAACAGAGGTACCCACCACTCCTGCTCACTGCAGGAGCAGGCAAAGGCTGTGCTCTTAAGAAACAGGCATCTAAATCTCAGTGACTTTGCTAACAGTTAACTGTAACATCTGCTGATGTCCTCAGCTCGGTTCTCCCACGTTTTCAGTCCTCTCAATACCAAAAGTCATGGGAGAGTTTCCATGGGAGGAAATACAATGTTCTTCCACAGGTTCTTGTGAACCCTCTACCACTGAAGTGGCACAGTCGCTTTCACACACCTCTACGTAGCATCTACCAAACCACATTCAGGTCTCGCAGACCCTGAGGTTCACAAAACTCCATGCAAAGAATGGAAGTTCTTGTGCTGTTCATTTTGCACTAACTTGCTAAGGGTAACTGGTCTAAATGTAGAAAAGCTTTCCTTTCAGTTGGTAGGCTTTTGAGTCTCTGATGTTTGGGATGAAACCCATTAAAATCAACATAGACATGAAAGCTGGAGAGAGGCAATAGGAGGCTCATACTGTGGAAATGACATGACCATTGGGATACAATAGATTACCCTTGGCTTTTACATGTTCACACCAGCACATGGGGAAAAAAGGGCAATGCAAAGTTACAATGGGAGTGTAATTCAATTACCATTAAGTAAGGTATAATAATACTCCATTTTTCTGCATTTTGCATGTCTCCTTCTCCTTATGATTTTTACTTCTAAGTCCAGTTGTTATCTGTGAATAGGGAAATATTCCCTGGAAAGCGCGCTTGGGAAACATCAAGTGGTGCCTGTTAGATTTAAGAAGAAAAAAAAAAGGCAAAACCAACCCAAATACCAAATATTTTTTTTATATAAGCTTTTGAAAACTCCATTTTTCTTAGCTGTTCAAAAGCATAAAGGATATTTTGCAATGTCTATTGAGGACTGAATCCTACAAATTGACATCTGCCTGCAAATTGATCTTTACAAAAGAATACAACAATATGCTGCTTTTTCTTCTAAAGGAAAGGGGCAGTAACAATTACCAGAAACTTTAATTTGCAAAAATTTCTACAAGTACAGAAGGAAAGAGGCTGAGGTACATACTGGTGTGATTTATTATTGTTTGTCATGAGGAAGGGAATGAAACTCTTCCACTTCCTAAGTCAAAGAAGATTCTTGCTATACTCCATGTAGCAGATCAGGTAATGGAGTAATTCCCTATTGCAGGTATGAAAAATATTGGATATTTCAGCTAGATTTTATGGAAAGCAAGGTCTTAAACCGTAGAAGCCACTTGGTTTAGCTGCCTGCTTAGTAAGGCAAGAAGGTAGACAGGATAAAAGGAAGCCAATCGGGCAGGAATGAAGATAGAAAGGACAGAAGGTAGACAGAAAGGAGAAGTGAAGAGACAGGTGCTTATCTCTTCTCCATGGTATCATATGACAGGGCATGTGGAAATGGTTCAAAGCTGCACCAGGGGAGAGGACATCAGGAAACATTTCCTTACTGCAAGGGTGGTCAAACACTGGAACGGGATTCCTAGAGAGGTGGTCAAAGTCCCAAGCCTGTCAGCACTCAAGAATTATTTAGGCAATGCCCTTAACAATATACTTTAACTTTTGTTCAGGCATGAACTGGGCAGGCAGTTGGACTGGATGATTGTTGTAGATCCCTCCTAACTGAAATAGTCTATTCTAAAGAAAAGAAGGGAGGAAGCAAGAAAGGAAGGAGGGCAGATAAGTCCTCTTACATTCACTTTGCTGTATCAAGACAAATCATTTAACTTTTCACATCCCTGTGTATTTACATTCATTTCCCTGCCTAGCTGGATTTCATTTGCAGTTATCCTTAGTAAACTCTATTATTGCAACAAAAGCAACAGCCAATGTCATAGACTCCTCATGGCTGTGATCTGGCATAGATCAGTGAAGTGCTGTTGTTCAGGAAATCAACTGAACCCATAGTTAGGTCGTTAAATGAAGTTTTTCTATTATAGTGACTTGGTAAGGATTATATGACATCAACTGGCACCTTTGTTATTGCACTGAAAGAGTCCCAGTTACCTAAACAGCACTCCAATACTCTAAAACCATGTCGTGGAGCACTCCAAATTCCTTCTTCCCCCCCTACCCCCTCCATCTCTAGGAGGTTTGAATGGGGCAAGAAGAAGGCACAAAGAACTGCTTTCCCCCAAGCCTTCTGTGGGCTTGAAGGGGGAACAGTAAAAGCTGCCTTTTCCACACGTGTATTGACTTGTGTGGAAGCCCGTGCAGGAGTCAGCTGGTGGTTGGCTGACTTCTTCACGCCCAGTATAAATGGCAAATGGCCACTTTGTCTAGGAAAAGCATAGAGTGAGGGAAAAGGCGCGGTGTTCCCGCCTTGATAGAGTTCCTGTTTTGCAGTGTTCCCATCTTTGGACCGTCCCTGCTTTGGACAGCTCCTACTTTTCTATGGCTCCTGGTTTTGCACTGTCCCCGCTTTTGGATGATCCCTCACTTTTGCACCATTCTGTGCAAATCTGCAAGCTTGCCAAGTCCTTGGGTCCATTTGAGAGAGAGCTGCCAGCAGTACCCAGACCCAGCTTCTCTCAAACTGCACCGTGCAGCCCAACTTCCTGCTGCTACCCCAAGCTGGGGAAGACAGCAGTAATTTGGCTTGCCCCTTGTGCTGCTGAGGCAGTGCCATTCCACAAATCTTTTACCTCATGGAAGAAGTGCATGAGACACTTCTGACTTTGATGGGTTTTCCACCTGCCTTGGACTTTAGTGGCATGGATCTGCATGGTTGGATATTGCTTGCATTTGAAGGAGGCTGCTGCCGGCAGAGAATTTCAGCAAGGGATCATTGCCACTTTCCTGTTTCACCTCTGTGAGTAGAAAGCTGTTTCCCTTAATTCTCTGCTAAGCCTGATTTATAGTGGGGTAAAGCTGTGTTTGTAGCTTAGCCTTTTCCATTTTCTGACTTTCTTAAATCTCTAAATTTGCCCATAACATCCTATGAAGAATTCCTGACCAAATTAGAGTCTGTAAATAAACCTGAACTAGTTCTGTATATCATGTGTGGGCAGGCTTTTCAGGAAAATAATTCTATTTTTATAATTCCTGCCTCAGCCAATTAATATCCAAACCTCTACAGCAAACCATATTGAGTATTTACAAGTTTGAGTAAGGATACATAGCTCTGAAAAAAAGTTTTGACTCTCTCAAAGCTGGGAGAACTCAGTTCTGTCTCACTCTCTCTCATTACAAATTGCCTTAGGAGATGAATGGACTCGTATCCTTTCCTGTGCTACTGAAGGAAAACTCTCATATCTACACAGCCATGGCTTGGAAATAGCATCAACTGGAAAAACTGTCAAGAAACTTCAGAACAAGGCTTTGAGATATGTTATCAGGCTATGATCAGACAGCATAAAAAGATGTTGACACTCTGCTTAGATACTTCTGACCTGTAGCAGCCATCCAAACCCCAGCTGCGTTAGCCAGATGTGTGTCCTGCTCTCTGCAGGTTGCTGTTGGATTTGTAGCAGCAAAGGCAGGGAACACAACATTCAAAGTGCCTCAGCCATCACAGATCACACTTCAGTGTTATTAGCAGAAGTCAAAGGGGAAAGCAGATTTGTATTAACAGGCTGGAGAGTGACATGGGACAGCTGAGATAGGGGCACATTTTTGCTGCCCTTTGCAGTCTTCTGTCCTAAGCAGACGCCTGCACTGTCTCTTGGGTTGCAATAAGCCTGACAAGAAGTGCAGAAAAAAAGGCTCTGGAAAGAAACTTAACAATTCTGAACTATAAGCCAACTGGTTTGTTTGGTTGAGAAAATTCCCCCTCCCCCCCAGTAAAACTGGAATCACCAGACTAGCTCAGAAGGTTTGGAAGTAAGATAAAGGTATATTTTGCAGCAAGCTAATTATACAAAATATATTTACATGTATTTACAATTATATACAATTATTTACAGTTTAGAAATAATACAGAAATAATATCCTCCCCCCCTGGACAAAGAAAGCCCAGAAAGGGCCAACACTACCTTCTTCTCTTCCCCCAGACAGACAACCATCAAGGTTCATGTTTTGTCAGTTCAGTCAAGGTTAGTGTTCAGTCACGCACAGAGGAGCAGAGGAGGAGATGGAAGGCAGAAGGCAAAGGGAACAAAGAGTGAGAAGCTGTTTATATATTGGCTTTAGATACCAATTAGCAAACCAATGAATGGTATAGCTTTTATCATTATTTTCTTTTTACAACCAATGCCCTGCTCATTCACTCTATATTCAAAAGTCCAGAAAGTTCCTCTCTCTTATTTATAATTTAGACCCAAAATTGAGTGTTATTTCTTAAATTGCTACGCAACCCTACTTCCATATGTGTAATATGGAGTCGCTCTAGGTATGTGTAGGAAGTTTAGCCAATCCAGGCAATTGCAGAGCTGTTGCACATGTGAAGATCAATTCCACACTCCTGGAGCAACACAGCTCCCCTTTAGCCCTCCACTATGCAACTGTGTTTAGAGCTACACACAGTGACAAGGAAATACAAACATAAATGGTGAAAAGTCAAAAATGAAGGGGCCATGGGATCTACACTGTCTGAACAAATACAAGAGCCTCCAAGTTTCAAATGAGAGTGACACATTCTTGTGAAAAACTCCATCGGGGAGAGAAAGAAATATATTAGGATGCTTGTAGGTCATTGTTAATTAAAAAAGCATCTGATTATCATTAACATAAATTGTCACTGAAGGAAATGGGCCCTTCATTGCAGGAGACAAATTGGCTGAGTGAGCTTAAATTGTCTGGAGTACATGTACCATGTGGTGGAACCAATGAAGAAATTGAAAGCAAATTATAAATTTGCACATAGGTAACTAATTCAGAAAACAGTTACACTGATGTTGAACTTCAATGTTTTGTTGAATTGCAATAAAGCCCAGCATAGGTACATTTCCAAAATTACATTTCCAAAAGCTAATAAATGAAAAAAAAGAAAAAAAAAGGCAATGTGAAAAGTCAGAAACTCTTAATATTTAAAGGTATACCTGAAGAAAATAAAATCCCAGCACCTAGATTAACTTGTCTCTCTCCAATTCCCAGGCAGTTCTTTGCTTTGGCATGCTGTGATAGTCTGATCTTGTAATGCTTTCCTACAGATAACTCCACCTAGTTAGAATTTGACTTGGAGGCATTTGGTCTTTCTCTTGCTCCAGAATTCATTCTGCTTTGCCCTTGAATTGCCAGTGGCTATACCAAGAATAGCCCTATGACTGACACAGTCTCAAAGCACTTGGAAAATTATATCTGTTTGAAACATCACAGTTCTGAGAATGTTAGAAATGAAGATGTCTTTTGTTTTGTTTCCTTATTGTGGGCAACAAAGACACTTGAAAAATTATCTGAGAGAAACCAAAATACTAAGTGGAGCAATGTAAGCTGTAAATCCTACTCAAATCTTTCCCACTTTATGTGATACATTCGATGTTTACGATATTGACAGCTGGAGGAGATCTGTCTTGATATGAATCTTTTACATAATTTTTAATTTGCTTTTACTGCATCTACAAGCAGTTTTGCAGCTGGATTTTGGGGGTTACTATTAAAGTTACCTTATTAAATAACATTAAATCATAGAATCATAGCATTGTTTCAGTTAGAAAAGACCTCTAAGACCACAGAATCCAAAGCACGATTGAATACTATGCATTTTCTTATAGTCTCTTAATTTTATCTAGTAAGAGCAGTGCTACATAACTTAGCAACTAGTAGACTGGTGAAATTTTCCATCAGAGTGTATTGCATTAGAGGGATAGCACTACAAAGATTGTACTTTACAAGTACTTGTCTCAAGCAATGCCGTTTTGTGGTTCCACAGTATTTTGTGTTCATGAAAAATCAATAAAAGCTATCAAGACATTCCCACACAGGTGTATGGAATAAGCAGGTCTAGGGAGACTCCCTTCCCCTTCTGCTCTGCCCTGGTGAGACCACACCTGGAATACTGTATCCATTTTTGGGCTCCCCAGTTCAAGAGAGACAGGGATCTGCTGGACAGAATGCAACACAGAGCTATGAGGATGATTAAAGGTCTTGAACATCTCTCCTATGAAGAAAGACTGAGAGAACTGGGGCTGTTCAGTCTTGAGAAGGCTCAGAGGGCATTTTATCAATGTCTATAAATACCTGAGAGGTGGGTGTCAGGATGAATGTGCCAGGCTCTCTTCAGTGGTGCCCAGTGATAGGAAAAGGAACTGGGGTACAGCTGGAACACAGGAAGGTCCACCTCAACATGAGGAGAAACTTCTTTACTGTGAGGGCGACAGAGAACTGGAACAGGCTGCCCAGTGGAGTTGTGAAGTCTCCTGCTCTGGAGACTTTCAAAACCCACCTGGATGCATTCCTGTGTGGCCTGCCTTAGGTGATCCTGGTTTGGCCAGGGGGATTGGACTGGACTGATCTCTAGAGGTCCTTTCCAACTCCTAGGATTCTATGAGTCTATGATAATATATGTTATTTATAATACCTTTTGCAGGTCATAAACTTGTAGAAATAAATATAATTTTCTTGATTCTGTTGGAGCTGAAATTATTAGCATGAACCACGGATTTGTCCCATCTCACATAAATGTATTTCTCATAATACTAAGTCCCTTCTCCAAAGCAGTGTGTTGTTGAGATCAGTTTCTGTGGAAAGTGATGTATTATTAAACATTAATTAAACCATTTGCGTTATGATAAATTAATAGCTGGTAGAGTTTAGTAAAGGATGATGTCTTTTCTACAGATATTTTAAAAATAAATGTCTGATTTCATTTATAAGTCATAGGGAATTTTTAATCTTTTATCCTCTAGTTTTCTTTCTCAATAGTCTTCCATTTTCAAAACAAAAAGAAGTCTTACCTCCAAACATGCAGTGCTGTTTCAAACTGCAGGCTATTTCAGCATTTCTCCCTCTACTCTGCCCCAGTGAGGCCATGTCTGGAATATTGTGTCCAGCTCTGGGTCCCTCAGTTTGAGAAGGACCTCAGGGAACTGTTTGAAAGAGTCCAGTGCAGCGCCACGAAAATTATGAAGGGAGTGGAAAACATCTTCCTTATGAGGAGAGGCTGCGGAAGCTGGGGCTCTGTAGCTTGGACAAGAGGAGACTGAGGGGTGACCTCACTCATGTTTATAAATACGTAAGGGGCGAGTGCCAAGAGGAGGGAGTCAGCCTCTTCTTGGTGATGCCAGGACAAGGGGCAATGGGTGGAAGTTGAGGCATAGGCAGTTCCATGCCAACACGAGGAAGAATTTTTCCCCTGTGAGGGTGACAGAATATGAACAGGCTGCCCCGGGCGCTTGTGGAGTCTCCCCTTCTGGAGATATTCAAGACCCGCCTGGATGCATTCCTGTGTGATCCAGTATAGGTGATATTGCTCTGGGAGGGAGTTGGGCTGTATGATCTTTTAAGATCCCTTCCAGCCCCTCACCTTCTTTGTTTCTGTGATTCTCAAACTGTTCTAAAACTGTCTCCTCTTTATTGCTGCTAAAAATGTCTACTGAACTTGAAAGTAGGTTGAGCTCGCCAGAAACTCTTTCCATTTTATTATTTTTCATCTAGACTCCGGCGATAGCAACCAGCAAGGTGTTTCCTGAAGATGTTCTCATTTCTCTTCTTATATTTATCTCTAGTAGATACCCTGCCTATGCAGCAAGTGATTGAGGTCTTCTCTCCAGCTCTTGGACCCAAAGGTGCTGTTGAGGGTGAAGCTCTCTGTGATGCTGGCAGTTTATCATGGTCTGTTTACCTTATAACCCTAAACTTGGAGTCTGTGGTAGGGAGGTGGTCAGACCTGGGAACTGATGATGTGTGTCATTTCCAGCAAACAGACTACAACTGGAATTATGACCTAAGGACATACTATCTTTGACAGAACGGCCCTGGTCTGGACAGGATCCTAAAGAAAGAATCAAAGATGCAAGTTTGTTGACCAACAGTTACTGTTTTGAACAATTTGAACATTAACTGCATACTGCTCATACTGAACTTACTGCTTTGTAGGAAGGAATACTCTGAGTGATTAAGAATCCTGTATCTGACCACAGTGACTTCAAAAGTACCTGCTCTTCAAACAGTTCTCTATACTTACCTAAAAACCCCAGACTCTTCCAAGGTATCCTAAAATTATAAAAGTAGTGTCTATCCAGATTTACCGAAGGCTTTTGTTTTGTTTTGTTTTGTTTTGTTTTGTTCCCCACTGCCTTAATCTCTGGGTTAAAAAAAAAACTAATCTAGATTTGTTGCAGATATTCGATGATATCAAAATCTGAACATATGAAAAAGGCTCAAGTGCATACAAATTCTTTGGGGGAAATTTTTGTTGACATCAACATCTTTTGCTTGGTTAAGGCCCATAGGATTTAGACTAACAGGTGTCTTGAGGTTTTCTGCCTGAATTGTGCTGTGATGACAGCTACAGTGACAGTAGTAGTGGATCAGAATATTACTATTTTTTAAGCTCATAAATTCAGCTCACACATGGGCATGCTGGAGAGTCCACTTCTTACACTAAGCAGGTACATTTGCATATGCAAACCAAAGTTTCAGTTGCCTTTAAGCACATAAATTAGCCTTTTATGTATCTGCTTGCGAACACATGCCTCAGAATTAGCTAACGTGCCCTGAACGCAGAATTTTACTGTATTCTAGAGAAAGCAATGTCTTGAAAGGAAAGCACAGAAGAGACTTTCTGTTGACTTTGCTCTTATTCTATCTGTTCTAGGAAAAGTGAGGACATATTTCATTTATGAAAAACTACTTCAACCAGCTTAGCAATCAAGTTAGAGGCACCTCAACAGTAACATACTGCCTTTGTCATTTTTCATACATTTCTATATTTTATGTACCTCATTGATACAGAGCTTTTCTTGGAGAGTTCTCTTTCAAATCACTAAATAGTTGAACAGAGCGTCACTAGAAAATGCTTTGGAACTTTTATGAGCATCTTTTACTGTAAATATTCATTTACAGTAAAGCTATTTTAGTACCAGAGCTTAAGAAACAGTGTCATGAAGATTCTTAGCTACAATGATCTATATTTTGTGGGGTTTTAGTAATACACCAAATCATGATGGCATATTTCAGGCAGAATTAATAAACATATAAATATGTTGATTTGCAGTATTATTTTATCTTGTTTGCCTCTTCTGTGTATCCATAAAATCTTTGAAAATGTTAGGCTTTGTCACTGTCTTTCAGGAAAAAAAAAAAAAAACAAAAACCATTTACGGTACAAAATCAGTTTTCTTTTTCTCTCTCTCTTTGCTGGGATCTCAATGGATTTCCAGCTAATATGCAAATGCCTATTTTCCTGCTTAACTTGTCCCAGTCCATCAAGACAGGAACAGCATGCCAGAAGACCATAAAATTAACTGTGGTTAAATATGTTGCCTTGGGCTTGCATGAACAGCTCTGGTCTGTCTTTGGTCTGTACATATGCCAACTAACACTGTGCTCTAGCATGGCGTTTTTCAAACCATTGCCTACATTTTGCTTTAGGGGGGCATATGGGTTTCTTCCTGGAGGTGGCCCAATCCTGCAGCCCAGCATACTGCAATGGGATTCAACAGTTCCTCTTCTCTCTGTGTCATACCTGTCTCTGAGCTAGTGGGGATCAATGAGCTCATCCACTTCCCAGTTCAGAGGGGTGAGCTCAAGGCCCAAGGCAATAACTGGGTCCTTTGGCTTTCTTCACTGCAAGCTTCCTCTTTTCATTAGGCTTGAGATGGTAAATGAAATTTATTAGCCTAAACTGGGCTGGGACTGATGAGATTTACAATGATATATAGAAGAAATGCCGAGCTGGAGAAAAGGGATGAAAAATTGAAATGATAAATTTGTGTTGGTAGCTTGTTGAGGTAATTGAAATGCCTTTTTATGTTGTACTGTGATGGGTTCAAATAAAATATAGGTGCAATTTGTCTAGATCATGCCTGTAGCACACCACAAAATAGATTCCTCTCTTCTAGTGCTAAGGACAGGTTCAATTTTTGCCTGTCAGTGGGGATACTGAAGGTGTGAGATGAGACTAAAACTTCTCCTTATTGATGCAGTTGACAGTCTGGCATTGTTTGCACTACACTGCTTACAGTAGGTCAGTAAGCATTCTTCAAGCCATCCAGGGAGATTTCTGCAAAGAAGTCCAATACCCTCATTTTTGTCTCCCATGCTCTGTTCCCTACTCAAACAATGCACCTTAGTCCAGAGCTTTGACCTTAGAGCCACAGTTGAAGCTCCAGGGGCACCAAGGGGTGTCTGGACTCTTCACCAACGTGTATACACACTGTGAAAATAATTAGGTTTTGGCTGGACAGGACTTGCAAGTGATTCTCTCCAAGAGACCCCTGAGCTCTGTGCCTCTGGCCCTCAGCAGAACCAAAGTCTGGAAGCAACACACATAAAAAAACAGGGAAGGAGCACAGTTAATGAGATCCCTCTAAACTGCAACGGAACTACTTAGAGATTATTACGCAGATTTCAAGAGGAAAGATGTGCTGTGTTTCTTGAAAAAATGAAGTGGATTTCTGAAGCTCAAGACAAATACTCATTGAAAATCCTAAATCTTACCTGAGACAGGCCAAGAGACTGTCGACTCTGGTTTATCATTCTTTAGACTACTAAAGTCCACTCAGAAAACACAGACTCCAAGCCATTCCCTGCAACAGCACTGTTCTCAAAGAAGACAAATCTAAAGCTGGCAGATCACCTGCTAACTCTTTTTATTACCTGTGGAAGTAAGACAGGAGTGACAGGGTATACCTATTGCAAGTTCAAGGGATATAGCTGCTTTCTAGCAGACTATTTCTAGCACAGCTTAATACCCTCTGCCTGAAAACTGCTTCTTGTAAGTTTCCTCAGCACTTGTAACCTCCGATTTGATTGCTTCAGGTGGTTAGAAGATTTTGTCAGACACTATTAATAATGCAGAGGAGTAACCAGGCTCCCAGGAAGTTATTTTATAATTACATAAGCAACAGCATTGTAACAGTCACAGTGATCTAAGGCTGTAATAGAAGGTAAGTTTGTGCGGAGAAGTAACATCTTTTATAAAGCCAACTTGACTACCTATGGAAAAAAACAGACCACCGTTTGCTCTGGGAAGAGCTTGTGTGCCTATCCATCTTTCCATTCTAATCAGTTGGTCTAATAAAAAGTACTACCTGTGTCTACAAACCTTGCCTTGCAAATATATGTGACCTGAATCAATAAACATATCTTCTTTGCACAATAGAGAATCATATGATAATTCACTGCCAGTAGTGACATGTGAGCTACACACAAGATCTTTTTAAATATAACCATATTACATGTATTTTTAAAAGTACTTGGGCTTTGAGAAACATAAAACCAAACCACAAAACAAAAGTAATATTATCCCTATGAATGGAACTTATAATGTGCTTGTGCAGTGGAATTCATCTTTCTCTGTCACTGTACTATCTTTCTCTCTTTCTCCATAATGCCCTTCATTCTTTGCTTTGTGCTAAGGATATTTATTGACTTTGCAGAATCACTGTAGCGAGCTGTAAATGATGTATTCAAAGAAAAATCACTGCCCAGTTCCCATAGAGAGAACAAGAACAGTGCTGGGCAATCAGAGTTATGCTGCATTTTGTATTGTGCCATTCAGTGCAATCAGGAAAAGGTGTCCAAGCACAGACATCACTGACTTAAATTCTGACAATAGGCATCTGTTCCTTTTAATATTCATACAGCAAGATATGGTTTTCTTTCTTCACCTTATTCTTTTTCCATTAACCCCTGTCATCATGCATGGGGAGAAGACAATCCTTTGTTACCTACAGTTCTCTCACTGCAGACAGAGGGGTAGCTAGCAATTTCACAACTGCTTGTATACCATCTAGCATACTACCCATGGTTTGTCCATAGCACACACATCATATCCTCTGGTAGAAATAACACAGAAAACAATTCACTCTTTTCTGCCTAACTGGTGCAGTTAGAGATATTTAGAACTAGAACAGTGCTATCAGGGAGAGGCCAGGACAAGACCAAGGTGCCATGGCAATTCCTTGGCAGCTCTCTCTGAGACTCATGGTACCCTCTGTCTGAGATGAAATTTGCAGATGCGGGTAGGACTCCGTGAATTTTTTTGCCTATGTCTTGAAACCAAATCAGGCTTCACACTAAACTAATAAAGTCCAGAGCTTTAAAGCTGACTCCTACTCTTGGTATTCTCTGGCACTGCTGTGGAGTTTTAAAGCCTCAGTGTGAAGGAAAAAGCTAATGCATCTGTCAGCAGGAGAAAAGGCAGTGCATTTCCCAGTGGTTCCAGACCATGAATTGCTCTCTTGAAGATACTGATGGAACAGACCATGCTGTTGGTCTTTTTGGCAGAAATGGAAGTCCATGTTGAACTCAGCGTCTCTTCTAAGCATGGCTCTTGAGGAAAATGTTGAACACTATATCCCTTCAAAGAAACAATAAACAAGACTAAAATGATGAACTGAGAATTAAGTTTAAGAAGAGATGGGAGAGACCGCCTTTTCTTTAAAGAGACGGAGATAGTCCAAAACAAGGCTGTGCTGTCAAATGGCCAGAAGGTTTTAATATATGTTTGAATAAGCTTTTCTTTAACTAAGATAGAAGAAAAGATGACTAAAAAGAAAACATTGTCAGATTGACCTTCCTCTACCCTACCTAAGCAGTGAAAAAGGTAAGTCACTGTATTAAGTGACAGAACAAGGCAAAACACCAAAGACAGAGAGCAAACAAGACTTTCACAAAGTATATCTGACAGTTCAGGTAACCCCCTGTAAAGGATGAACACTCAGGACCATCTCTGAGCTAGGCCTAGGAAGTCATCAAAGGTTATTTGGAAGAAGAGTGGAGGTAATGGTAATATCTTGGAGCCTGTTGAGCAATATGTTCCGTGGTATGCAACAGAACAGGCACATGCACATCCTTGCTTCTGCTGTGCTGTTGTCATTTTGAGCTCTCCACTGGATTTCGTGCGCACACAGTTTTTTAAACACACTGCATGGTGTTCAGGAGTTTTTGCTATTGTCACAGATTCAGAGATTCAGAGATGCATACAATGATTTGGGTTGGAAGGGATCTTAAAGATCGTCTAGTTCCACCCTCCCTGCCATGGACAGGGACACCTTCAATTAGATCAGGTTGCTCAAGGCCTCACCCAGTCTGGCCTTGAACACTTCCAGGGAGGGGGCATCCACAACACCCCTAGGCAACTTGTTCCAATGTCTCACCACCCTTACTGTAAAAAATTTCTTCCTAATATCTAATCTAAATCTCCCCTCCTCAAGCTTCAGTCCATTCCCTCTTGTCCAATAACTACCAGCCCTTGTTAAAAGTCCTTTCCTGACTTTCTTGTAGGCCCCTTTTAGGTACTGCAAGGCCACTCTAAGGTCTTCCCAGAGCCTTCTTTTTCTCCAGGCTGAACGGCCCCAGCTGTCATAGCCTTTATGCTTAAGGGGGGTGCTCCAGCCCTCTGATCATCTTTGTGGCCTTCCTCTGGACCCCCTCCAGCAATTTTACATACTTCTTGTGTTGGAAACCCACAGCTGGACACAGTATTCCAGGTGGGGTCTCACAAGAGCAGAAAGGGAGAATCCTCTCCCTTATCCTGCTGGTCAGACTTCTTTCGATGCAGCCCAGGACACAATCGGCCTTCTTCGCTGCCAGCAACCACTGCCAGCTCATGCTGAGTTTTTTGTAGACTGACATCCCCAGGTCCTTCTCAAGACTGCTTTCAAGCCACCGCTTGCCCAGCCTACATTTGTGCTTGGCATTGCCCCAGTGTAGGTGCAGGACCTTGCATTTGGCCTTGCTGAACTTCATGAGTTTGGCTTGGGCCTACTTCTCAAGCCCATCCAAGTCCCTCTGGATGGCATCCCTACTTTCTTGGATACAAGTAGAGCTCGTGTTCTTGCTTGTGGATGTGACAACTTGAGAGTCATTCCTATTACTGGTTTAGTAACATTTTACAATAGTGGATGTGTTTTTTTGACCAAACATACTCCTTTTCCATGTTGTTATACATGCATTGTCTTTATATGTCATTTCTTCAGCAACATGCAGTTTTATTGTTTTGGCAACTTCTTGCTTTTGGGTGACAGCCTCATTCAGTTGTTTGGGATATATAATACTTCTTAGTTAATAGTCACGTTTTCTGTTTCTCAAATAGACTTTATATTACTCTTAAATTTTATTGCATTCTGAAAAGCCATGATTTATTGCACACAAAAAAGAGGGGGAAAAAAGGATAGAGTGTAGTCCGTGATTAACTGCAAAAACAAACTTGTGGCTAAATGAGCACCCAGTATTTGAAAAAGCCACAAAGGTGCTACAAAATCTACCTCATTTCAATTCCTCCAGCTCTTCCTGGTGCAAATACCTGGTTCTAGTATTTTTAAAGATTGAATGTTTCATGTCAGCCACCTGTAAACCTATCCCACAACAAAACACACATTAGCAAATCCCAAAACTTTTATTTTTTTGTCAGAAGAATCATGAACAGAGCTGGATAAAGTGAGGCAGAAGATAGAAACATCAAAGCTGCTATATGACATGAAATGACAATACAGAAGTAGAAAGCAGTTGTTTTTCAGCTTTCTTCTCTCTTGTTCCTTCACCTCTATCATTTAGATAACTTGTAACTCACTCCTTGTTTCAGTCCTGCAAGACAGAAATCCACATGAGCATTAAGCAGTACCCATGTATAATGCTGCTCCCAAGTTTTCCTTGTAGGAGAACAGTGTAAATAGCTTGTAGTATATAAAATTCTCTTGTTCAAACAGTGATAGCAAACTGTTTCTTTCATCTCTTGGAAAGCCACTAAATTTTAAAGCCATTCAGCATTCTGCAGTCTTTAGTATTTTTTACTCTTGTTTTGCATAGATTTAGCATATGCACAATATGGCAGCAGGGAGAACTCCAAGTATTGGAGTCTTTTCATGTAAGAACATTTAATCACAACCGTCCTTCACAAAACACTTCATATCCAAGAACTGATTCTTATGTTACATTTGAGAGTTAATTTTAAATTGTAATTTTTAAAAATTTTTTTCAGGAAGCAGGTGAGATACATCTTCACCTCCTGTCCTGGACATAATAAGAGCATTCTGCATGTGAATGTTTGAAACCTTCTCTCATTTGTCCTGAAGAAAGCCTGATAGCTGAAAACATGAAATGCTGAGAGAGAGGTAAGTTGACAGACATTCTTTGCAATGTACTTTCACAGGAAAGTACTCTTCAGACCCCAGGATTCAGCTCTGTACTAGGGGGGTAGCATGAGACACTCAGTGAAAATTTAAATTCCTCTTATTTTACTGTACATCACACAACAGCTCTTGGAAAAGGTAAGTCATAGGCATATTACTGAAACATATCCCAGTGAAGGAAGACAGTGAAGAGGCAGAAATTAGTGTGTGCAGCCACATCTGCTTTAGTAAACACAGTATCTGGATAACCCGTTCAGATGCATATGTGAAACAAAGGAGTTTGTGTATTGAATGTGTGGATTTTTTCTAGTGCTCAGTCTGTATATCATAGAATTCTCTTGGGTTTTCTGTGTCATATTTGAGTGCTGCATTATCTAAGACTACATATTAATCCTAAATTATAACCTTAAACAATAGGCAGTATCTGCATTTTATTTTAATGGTGCTCTGATATATGCAATAATCAAAAAGCATTCACTACAGCTGCCATTCCATTAAAGCTGTCATAGATATTTATTCTTTTTGCCCAAGTTACTGCAGCCTAACTTGGGCAAAAAAACCCCTAAACTCACAGACTACACTCAAACTGAGATGGAAACTTTTCAAGCAGCATCTGTTTAGCCTTTTAATTTATAATCAGACATATTCTGAGTATACAATATTGAAGCAGAGAAATAGAGATGTGTGCATATGCTGCAAGAAGCAAGTATTGTGAATAAAATCCTAGTCTGGAAAAAAATTACACATTGACTCAATAACCAGCTCAACTCCAGCAGGAGGTCATTGCTCTTGTAATCACTCTCCCAGTAGTAATAGTGTACTGGTAACTTTCCAGGATGTTATTATATGGATTCTGTCCTAATATTGAGGAAAAGTGGCACTGAGGGGTGCATTTTGCCTAAGCATTATCAGAGTCTCTGACGCTGACCAGCAGTGCTGACAAGAGCCATTTCTGCCTCCTTAGACTACGGTACTAAAAACACTCAATCAGCTTGAGGAGCCCAAAGATGAATGCAAGGGAGGAACACAAGGGCAGTGTAGGAAACTGGGAGAATATCTTATTGTTTCCCAACACATCAAAGAATTCATTTATCATAGCCGTAATTTAGCTTTTGTTTTGTGTACTTGCCAGCATGCAAACTTCCAACAACTTCTCCCAAGAGATCTGAATGTCTTTTTTCTTTTGTAATGCTGAAAGGATTGTTACGATCAACATGAAAAATGCGGGGCCAGAAAACTAGCCAATTCTGCAAATAATCGCTAGAGCAAACCTGGAGAGAAAAAACCTCCAAATCTTGACTGTATCATCTCAATCTTCCTCTCAAGATCTAATTGTTGAGGAACTGGCATTGTCCCAAGGAATTGATAATGAGATTTTGAGCCTCCTACTGGCAGTCACTGGTTTGGCCACGGACTGCTGGGGCACAGCTCTGTACCGAGCTTAGTGAAGTTGCTTGAGATTTACCAATTTAATTGAGACACGGGGAATGGGCTCTGCGCTGGCAGTGAAAAGAAGTTATTACTACAGGGAGCTATTACAGAGGTAATAACCTCCTCGTACCCAGGTGGACAAGCTTCCCTATCTCTTCCATACGTACATGCCATCAGGGTCAGTGTAAGTTTGCTACCTTCGCACACTGCAGGAAAACGAAGGCTAGCCCAGGGCTGATATAGTAAATATCCACCCTTCTAGTTACTTTAGGTTAAGACTGAGGCAAATTGCTAGGCAGAGAGGATGTCTTGTCCTGCCACTGCCTTTGTGGCTGTCGTTCTGTGGGTAGGAAGTATTTCAGCAAGTCTGGCAGCTTTTATGAACACTAAAATGTTCTTTAAAAGTGGATGTAAAAAACCCTATTTGGTTGGTTTTCCAAAGTCTTAACACAAACCCTCCAGCAAACTGTACTGTTTACCCTCATAAAAGTAGCTCTGACATTCGTCTCAGGATGCTTATTAACTGAAATTGAGCCTTCTGAAAAAATTAATCTTTCATCTCTTTTTTGTTAAACAAAGCAATGCTTCGTCTCCCCAACGTTACTTTTGGTCTACCTCAGCAGTCCATTTTATCACAGCCCGTAGGGTGCGTTTTGAAACTCTCCTAAGAGGTAGCAGCTCTCCAGAGGGGAGACACGGGGCTGCTTTTCCCACAGCCGGTGAGCTGCGAGGACCCAGCCTGAGGGGTTTCCCTGAAAAAGGGAGGGGGGCGAAGAGCGGTGGAGGAGGACGCAGCTCCTCGGCACCAATCGCCTCCCGTAGGTCCCCGCGGTAGCGTTAGAACCGCCGCGATCTACACGGGCAGCAGAGCCAGGGGCAGCGGCAGTCACTTCCAGCAGGGGCAACTCCGGGCAGCGGGGCGCCCGAGGCGCCTCCCGCCTCCTCCTCCGCCCGCGGCGCAGCGCCCGCGCCCAGGTCGTCGCCGCGCAGCCCCCTGCAGCGCAGCGTCCCCTCCGACCCTCCCCCGGCCCCGAGGCAGCAGTGAGCGGCACAGCTGCGCTAAGGCGCCCGGCGCGGCCCCGGCGGAAGGAGCGGTGAGGGCGCGGTGATTTGAGAGGCGCACCCGGCGGAGGAGGCAAGTCCTGTAGCCAGGCAGGCATCCGGGAGCACCTCTGCACTGCAAGGTAATCCAGTTTAGCCTTCGGGAATTTTTTCTCTTCTGTTTTTCCTTTTCCCTTTCTCACCCCCTGCCGTTTTATTTTTTCTTGTCTTTTTCTTTATTTTTGTATCTTTTATTTTTTCTTTTTACTCTCCTTTTTAATCCCCTCTTTTTTTTTTTTCCACCTTTTATGGTATTTTTTAAAAAACATTATTTTATTATTTTCTTTCTTTCTATTTTATTCGTTCCGGGTTTTTTCCCTTCTTCATTGCCTGGCCCCTGTAGCTGCCTAGCCGTAATCGGAGATTGAGGAGGAGGAGGTGAGGGACAGAGGAAGCCCACTTCGGGTCGCTCTGGAGTTTGCCTGGGACAGTCTTCCCCTCATGCAGGTGCACTGCTGTGGTGGGCAGGGCAGGGCAGGGCCGAGCCGGGCGGAGAGTGTCCCCGCGGCGCAGCTCGCCGTCGGGCTCCGGGAGGAGGTCGGAAAGACCGAGCGGGTCTAGAAGGAGCGGCTACCTTCAACTTTCCTGGGGCGCAAACCGCGGGCAACCAGCGAAAAGCGAAGAACCTGTAGAAAAAGGCGTGTGGGTGTCTTGTGTAGGAGTGAGCCGGACCCC